>UELU01116387.1:36223-57904 GCA_900490025.1 Megastigmus dorsalis | reverse complement strand
CCCCTATCTTCCTCTCTCTCGATCCTTTGTTCTTCGCGTATCAAGGAAAAAAGTCGTCTCTTTCCCCTTCACCCCTTATACCCCCCTTTCACCCAACTCGGGATTTTTCTTTTTTAAATTTCTACTATTCACTCCTTTATATAATGATACCGTTGTTGGATTTTACCTTTTTTCTCTCACTTTTTATCTCCTTCTGTACGGAACTGTACAGGAATCACGAGCACAAGGGGCAAGCGAGTACATTTAATTCTATAAGAATGTATTTGTGTAGAGGAATGGGAGAGTGCATGTGTCCCCTTGGCGAGTCGTCCTTCCCGGTGTTTTGCTGAATTTTTTTATTAAGTAGAACCCCAACTTTCCTCAGTTTTTTTATTTGCACCAATTTTCACGTGTATCTCAAGATGAAAGCGACTCAGCGGGAGGAAGAACCAAAGTGTTGAGCATGCGTCTCGATCCTTCCACCTTCTGTGTTTCGTAGATCTGATCTTTTGTTTTTCTACACCCAACCCCCTTTTATAACGTATTAAGCAATATTTATATATGTTTATATTTCTGTTTCAAAAAGAAATCCTTTTTTTTGACAACGGGACTTTCATTTAATGTTTATTCTCTGTTTGTGCTCACATTTATATATCTGTATCCCACCCCCGTGACAATTTGGGTTTAACCTCGATTTTTTTACTGTTTTCTTCTTTACCCTCCCCCCCCCCCTTTTTTTAAAAATAAAATTCAATTCTTTTACTACGTATGTATTCCCGATTGATATATCCCAGTCTCTCTTTCTCATCTGCATTTGAAAATCCTTAACCTTGAAATCCCGATCAAAACAATCCTTGTCAAATAATGTCACTGTCGAACCTATTGGATGTGACGTCCGTAACACCAGAGCTATATACGACGACATAGCGTTCGATTGCAAAAAAAATATACATATATAAAACAGAACGAAAAAGAAAAAGGAAATGATGCACCACGCTGCGACTTTTTCCCAGTGTTGTATATGAAAATTGATCTACTTATATACACTTTTTATGACACGACGATGAAAGAGTGCCCAAGTGTTTGTAACCATTTTTTTTCCTTAAAAGACGAGCGACAACAAAGTCTAGTCAAATGTTCTACTCTTTTACATTTTTTTTCTCTCTCGTTCATGCGTCGGCCATCCACAAGAGCTCGAGCGCCAGAACGCACCGCGACGCCAGGCGCGAGCTTTGTGACAAAAGTTCGCGGTGTCGGCTCACGGACCGCGTCGCTCGAGCCCCCGTGGGTTCCCACAGCAGATCTACATTGTATACGCACACTTATTTATTATTTAATCTAGAAAACCAAAATTCGACATTAAGAATGAATTTATTATTATATGGAAAATAGAAGCATTATAAGCTTAACACGTTGTGGAAAACTTTATCCAAAAAAGATGCACACACACACACACTTATATATTACACACAAAGATTTATAAAGAAAAGACGAACACGCAGACATGATACACATACGTTTCTTTTCTCTCTCTCTAGGTATAGGAATATTTGTACCATCTGTAATAAGTGTTACATTAAAAAAAAGATTATCTTAATTAATAAATAACACTGTATAAAAACGTTAAAAGGACTTGAGCTTTTCATACAATATTTTTAAAGACGCTTGGCGCTGGAGGTGCGGCGCGCACGCAACCACACGTAGGCAACGTGTACACACGCAGGAGTGTCGGGCGCGAACGATAACGATGCACCGGTAACGATGGAGAAAAGTGAGTCTCGCATGCGTGTGCATGCGTGCGCGCGTACAAGTGCAAGCGTTCTAAAAAAAAAAGAAAAAAAAATCCCATCCCCATCCCCGCCAGCCCCGCCGAGTTCGAGCCGCACCGGGATCTCAGGCCCTGAAAAGTCTGACCAAAATATCTCTCACTAAGCGACCCGCCACACGAAAAAACACAGTCGAAACAATCCGCGCTAACGTACTGATGATGGTGAGCACCGAGTTCATTTTTTTCTCTCTCTGGCAGGGCGTGAAGTTTACTTTTCTCTAATTTGACTTTTTTAACTTTTTTACCTTTTTTTATCTTGAGATTCTTTTGTTTTATCTTTGACAAAAAAAAGAAACAAAAAAAGATTGATTGATGATCATGAAAATGAAAAAGAAAAAAAAAACAGCTCTCGCTTCCTGCGCCGAATGTCCTGCACGGCCTTCTCTCTTCGACTCTAACAATCTAACCCTCGCTAACCCTTAACCCCATTCTTTAGACAAGTGCAAAAAGATACACACTGGGGAAGGAAGTACACCTTCTCCCTCTTTCTCTCTCTATCTCTATCTATCTTTCTCTCTCTCTCTCTCTCTCTCTCTCACTCTCTCTTTCACTCTGCTCAGACTCTTGCTCTTTCGCTCTCGCTCTGTCTCTCATATTTTATTTTCTTCTCTCTTTTGATTTATCAGTCATTGTGATTATTAGTACTCTCTCTTTCTCTCTTTCTTTTTTTTTTATATACGAATGTTAATCTATGTCTTTTACTTTTGTTTACTTTTGGATCTTGTTTATCTGGTATTTTCTGTCGCTGGTTTCTCTGTAAGTTGTCTACTTTTTTTTTTCTTTTCTTTTTGGTAATTCTCTTTGGTACGCACCAACATCCGCTTCTCGGCTCTCCTCTCGGGGCTCGGCGGAAGCCACGTCGCGTGGTTGGGGAACACTAACCTTTACTAACATGTGCCTAACAAAAAGAAAGAACAACAAAGTTAACTGCGCGGCGAACGAGGAACACGCGCGCCAACTCTCGCGAGATTTCGCCTCTTTTTTTTTACATTGTATCCGACCGTTCTTTTTTTTTTCTTTTTTTTTTGGATTATGCGAACGCGAATTGTTCGACGTTCACTTGTAAAGTTTTTCCATGAAATTTTAATTTCTCGGCTACGGCAGTTTTTAAACGTCGGGAATTGACGTGTGGAAATTATTGCATTGAATAAAAAAGAAAAAGAGATAAAAAGAAATGTACGTTTGAATTTATAAAAAATTCTCAGTGCGAATAAGTATAGAACGCGTTGGTGCGCGAGTTCCTCGCCGCGGATTTTTGTTGGCATTGCCTACATACTTCTAAGTGAGAAACGCTATGTACAAGTGGTTTCGTTTCGTTTGCAAATGGTTTCCTTGGCTTTGAACAAATCGAAGAATCGAGTTTCGCATCTTGCGACGTCACAGGTCTCAGGACTCCCCGTCGACAACTGATGCAAAAAAAAGACACCAACATACACTGCACGGTTTTTTTCTCCTAATTACCCCTCTTAACGCAATTACAATTTCAAGAAGAAAGTATTTCATGTATTCAAGAGTTTGTGCACTGCTTGAATGATGAAAGCACGCGGTAATGCATTCAGACATTACGATTTCAATGCTGGCAATCCAAGACTGATGGATTATTCGATCAACTCTATGTTTAGATACTTTCTTCTACGTGTCGTTTGTCGCACGATCGAATGGTGTTTTTGAGCGAAACTCGATTATTCGATTTACATTCTCTATGTTTATACACGATCGACTTTGTCGATGCGCAGCCGAGGCCACCTGTACTTTGCAGTGCAAAATCGAGTAGAAAAATAAATGTATCGTTTGTGACGTAAAGAGTGGCCAATGTTTTATTCAGCGCATGGAAAAAGTCGATCTGCATTTTTTATCGTGTACAACACGAAATCGTTGATGCGCAGAAAATAATGATTCGGTCGAATTAATCACGACAATCTCAATTTTGACTCCGATAAATTGTCAGTTAGGATTTATTTTTAACGTCGCTCGGTTGAGTGATGGATCGATGCAATTAACGTGGATATACATAATTGAATCTTGAATTTCTGTAATAAAAAGTAGTTTCTCCTCTTAATGCCCAACCAATTTGAACTAAAGCTACAAATTCACGTCTATTTCAATATACTAAATCGCTCAAAATCGCGATCACGAGCTCTGCGCATCAACGATCCAGGAAAGAAAGATTACCGGTGTCGCATATCAATGAAACTCTATCGACAAAACTAAAAGAAGCCCAATCGCAGCGCTGATCTTTCTCTCCTCCCAAGCTTAAGCTCGGCACTTATAGAGAAAAAACTTAAAAAAAAAAAAAAGTAAGTCGCTGCCAGTGCAGAGAATGTCATTAACCGGATATCTGTCGTGGGTTGCTTTACAGGGACGGCAACAGAAATTCAAGCGCTATGCTGGAGCCGCGCGCCATTGCCAAGGCACCCGAGGGCGAGGGATGCCCTCGATGCGGTGGCTACGTCTACATGGCCGAGCAGATGCTCGCCAGAGGAAGGGTGAGTTGAGCGTTTGAGGCGACGAGCTGCCGGCGGGGAACTGCTTGTGTACTGCCTCGCGAAGAGACTGGATATATATATACATGCATACATGCCCGTTATGTTGACCGAGCGCCCCGAAAGAAAAGATCGTTATGGCCGCGTTATTGCGAAGCTCTTTATTGCCAGAGGAATTGTGCAGGTTAACAAGTGAGGAATTATGCTTACCGGGGGATACCGTATATTGTCCTTGGAAGTTTTTCCAACAACATTGCATCAGCGTTAATTGCTACGTCTAACGTTACACCGCTGAGAGTCAAAGTGTTGCAATAGCCGACCGATTAAGCAAGTCGTACTTTTGCTGTACGACTGCGACTATCATTAGTCGTGACATCCACCGTCTCTTCGCCTGTCGAGCACAAGCCTCTTGCCGTGCATATCTGCCCATATCCCCCAAACTGGACGTATCGTCAGTACGGTAAACTCGATAGAGCTGGAGCTGCAGCGAAATTTCCATTTTTAAATCTTGATCACGTTAGAATAATAACGTCTTTTTTCAAAGTACATTCATCTATTTCGAGTTAAAACAGTACTGAAGGTACGTTATGTAGTACGACGTCTCCCGGTTACTCTGTGAAAACAAAACAGAACCAGTTGCTCTCGCTGTCTCGTCAAGGTGCTGCATTAATCAAGTATATGCAGAGAAAAATTGATAGGAGAACGGACAATAATCGAATCGGTTGTCGGCGTTTACAGAGATTAAAACTTGGTGATGCTTCATCGCATGTATATACATACATCCCTTCCAAGAGCTCGTAATTATTTTTCATTAATAATTATATTATGGATGACTTTTGGACACAGCCGTCTTCGAAATAAGTTTTGCGCGATCCGCGTCTTTTTGGAATACGTGCCAGAACCCGCTCTAAAAATATCCCCCGTATCATCGTGCCACCCAACAAATCAAAAATCCCAAGCCTCGAAATCACTCACTCGTATTTTCCGTGCCACTTCATTAAAAATACCATCCTCCACACAGAGAACAAAAAAGAAATCTAAAAAAAAAGATAAAAAGAAAGCAGTTTCCAAGAACCATACCGAACGTCAGCAACGGTGTCTATTTCAAAGGCTTATACATAAGGGATCCAGATCCGTGGACCGCTCTCGAAATACCTCTTTAACGACTTTTCTCCTCCCCTCCATCTTCTCCCTCTCTCTCTCTCTCTCTCTCTCTCTCTCTCTCTCTCTGTGCCAAAGCGTAATTGCGTCGACCGGGACTCTCACGGTGACGAAACTCGCGGCAATTTCATAACAATGTGAGCCACCGGCGGCGAAAGAAAGCGCGGAAATAGAGTGTGTCGCGGTGGTGGCAGCGAGCGGAAAAAAACCGACTCCCGAGCCATCCCTCGTTGGCAACGATTGTATAGGCGCCTCCCCATCCCCTCCTCGCGTGCAGTGACCGCCCGCAACTCAATTGACTCGCGAACGATCGATGGTGATGCCTGGGCGACTGCTCGCGACTGCCTGCACGACGATCTTTCGTAGCGTGGTTGTTCTATTGAGATTTTAAGCTCTTGTTGATTATCCTTCGGTTAAGTTGCGACTTAGGTATAGTAACAGCCATAAATGAAGCACAAGAATAAAATAGTAGATCGTTTCTAATAACTTTACTATTACGATCAATTTATATAAAACTATATCGTAGGAAGATGCTTATTATTTTGTACATATAATTTATTCATTATACATTTCATTTTTGATGGATAGGCTTTAGCATGCAGCAGACAGATAATAATTAAAAGTAGATAAA
The DNA here is from genome assembly GCA_900490025.1 of Megastigmus dorsalis. Taxonomy (NCBI): domain Eukaryota; kingdom Metazoa; phylum Arthropoda; class Insecta; order Hymenoptera; family Megastigmidae; genus Megastigmus; species Megastigmus dorsalis. The sequence continues at coordinate 51,822 of UELU01116387.1, read as the reverse complement.
CTGGCTCTAAGCATCGCGGTCTTGCTCCTAATTCAATCAGCAAAGCTTCTCGAGCGTTATCAGTTTCCCGGTGCACATTATTCTATATTAATCTAAACAGAAATATCCTTCTGTTTGGCCGTAACGTTCGACACCGTGATCTACCAATTTTTAATCGAAATAAACTATCGCGCATCCACTCCGCAACAATTGAAAAAGTCGAATCCATCGCAGCTAATTAATCTGAAAAATCTTATAGCCGACAGAGGAAACTTAAATATCTTCTATATATTGTATCGATTCGTCGGTATATATAGTAATTAAGCAGCATATTCTCGCGGTCGAGGCTGCAGTGTGAACTGCTTGGCTCTTAATCGAGTAAAGGGGGTCTATCCGTATTAGCTGCTCAATCGGGTATATTCGCTTCATTAGATCACGCGCTAATCGCTATCTTGGATTTAAGGCAAATATAACACGCGGGACTCGTCCCGGTCCTCCGCGTTTATATTCTTAAGCTGCACGATTCGGGATTAATCCGATGAGACTAATTTCAGAACACCTTCGCCGCTATACTCGCCACCTCGTCAATTCTCTATAGAGTCCCTCGTGTAGCGTGCCATTGGCAAATCGCATTAGTATAGCTTGGGAGTAGTCCACTGTGACAAACGATATCTGTAATTTCATTGCGGCCCGCTACTTTTCTGCTTGGATGTACGCTTCGATGTGCATTATTTTTTAGAGCGTTCTCGGAATGGAAATGTTGCTCGTTTATAGATTGATAAACGAGCGACATCGAAAGTGTATACCTAAATACGCGCTTGCAATAATTATTCTTGAATACTTAGCATATTGAGAAATGTTAACATTACTAATTGATAAGTAAGTTAACTTTTTAAGCTAACACAGAATTCGGTGTAAAACCGTTATCGTATAAAATCGGTAAATCGCATAAGTGTCAATAGTAATCGTTTTAACTACTTTTGGTTGATACAAGGTAGTCCATTTTCATTATCCACGAGCTCTGGCATACGATATAAAATCTATGATCAGTGTCAAGTCTTTAAATTACTTAAATTTTATTTAACCTTTGCAAATAGAAACATTAACGTCACGTCGATATATCTTGTCTCTAATTTAACAATTTTTATCTCGCTCCTACGACTTTTCAATCTAATTAAAGTCTCGGCTATGAATCCCTACTGTTTCTCTCGAAACTGGCAACCTATTTAGTTCTGGTCTAATAATAAACCACCGAAAAAATTCAAGTCTACCCGAACCCAACCCCAAACGGCCCAAACGGCCGTTCCTCTCGTTTATAGCAGCTCGTCATTATCACACGTCACCACATCGCCTAGTGACGGCCCTCTGTGCTTTTCCAAATTTCGAAAGCGTCGAAATCCACACGAGGGCAGCGCCGCTTAGCGATCTCCAAAAGTTGATGTCGTCACCGCTAAAATTAACGCAGCATCCGCGCGACTCGCCTCGACGATGGGGTCAGTAGGAGAGCCGCGGCATGGCATGGCATGGCTTCTCTCGCCGACCACGGCTTCATGCCAAACCGATTTCGACACGCTCGCGAGGAATATTTGGCCGCTCGACGACCCCTTTTCTTCCCGTACATTATCTGTACTGCTCTCTGTCGCGCTTTTACCTCCTGACTTTGGAATCTTCTACTGTTTCCAAGGAAAATACGTCTTTGGGTTGGGTTAAGCAATGTAATATTTTCGGTAAATTACACTTATTTGTAAAGCAAATACTTTTGACCATCATTTTAACTTAATTTTATTTCAAAACGACATATTATACCAAGTTACAGTTACAAGTTTATGATCCGTGCTTTAACCATATAGATCAATGAGTAAAAAATTAATAATTAATTCAAACAACTTAGACGACATACGTCAGCTTTTAAACAGATAAATGGTTATTGAAATTAATTTACGAAATTTTCTTTTTAAAGATTTTTTACACAATCGGTTAGCACCTTGACAACACCGCGAGAGCAAGCCAAACTAGAACAGCGAATTGTCGTCGAGTGCCGATAATAATGGCAAACGAGAACAAAAAAAAAAGATAGAAAATAAAAAAGCCAACTAAGATAAAGGAGATCGAGCAGCCCCGTAGTCATTGCTGCTTCTTATGATTAGGGCTACCATAAACAATGCTACAAGTGCAAAATCTGTCACCGGACTCTGGACTCCACGTTACATTGCGATGGTCCCGATCGCGAAATATATTGTCGAGGTATATCTTGATATTCGTCCTACCAACGAAAACTAGCCAAAAAACAAAACAGTCACGTCTTTTTTCTTTCTGTACACCCGAATGGCGTTGATTAACTCTGTAAGTGTCCCTAATATATTTTCGAATTTTTCTCACACCTCTCGTATTCCTGTTTTTGACCTCAATTTTTTTTAATCACGATTTTTGGTTTTGGAGTTTTTCCCTCTTTTTCTCTAATCACTGTGTTAATTGCGTGTACACTTGTAGAAACACTTATTTACAGTTCACTGTAATTATCATCATAAATATCACTATAATGAAATAATTATGAAACTCTCTCATTTTCATCAAGGATCCTAAAATAAAACCGCATTTTTGCGTTTCTTACCAGTTTTACCGAAGTTATCAATGTGAACGTTATTTAAACTATTTTATTTTTACATCTTTCTTATACTTTAAATTTTTATAAATCTTATTTAATTTTTAGTTATTGTGCATATTCAGATGTTAACCGAAATAACTTTTATTCGCACTAATTTTCAATTCTCGTATAATTCACTTGCAATTAAATGTAAATCTCTAAGAGATATATACTGTATATAATGGAAGGTGGAACTTTAATATAAATTCTGACGAAAACCGGGCAACAGCACTCCAAAAATAACATTTCATCACAAAGTGAAACATAATTACGATGCAATAAGTGAGCATTGTTCATCGTGTGTCCACGTATACGAGACGTACAAGAGTCACGAATCTTGGCGCAGCTAATAAGATCGGTATTACGGTCGTTAGGAAAAATTGAAGAAACAAAATTAAGTCATTAAACGCGTGTTTCTCGGTGTGCACGCACCAGCCTCCCCTGTATATACTCCCCTATATTTCATCCCTAGCCCCGATAATCCCTTGTACACTTATGCCCGCGTCAACACACCGAAAGCCTCCCCCCCCCCTCTCTCTCTCTTTCTCTTTCTATCTATCTCTCTCTCTCTCTCTGTATGGCCGAATAATCGCATCGCTGTATTGTGCAGAGGCGCGAGGAGAGGAAAAAAAAGACGGCCAGTGCACAGGTCCATCGCACCTCGTGTGTCTAAATATGGACGCGCGTTACAGCCACATAGCGAGCGCGCATACATTAGCCCTCGTTAAGTTCATTCATCGCGAGACTGTGTATGTATATGTACGTGTGTGTGTACACATGCTGCCAGTTTTGTCAGTCTCTTGCTCTATTAGTTCCGCCGCGCGCACCGAACGTGTGCAAACACATCGCACTCTCTCTCTCTCTCTATCTCTATCTCTCTCTCTCTCTCTCTCGCCCAATCACTCGCTCATGTATAGTACACCTCTACCACCCCGTCGTTTTCCTGTACATGGAATTGCCTTTTCGCTCCCGACTCTCCTCCACCCCTTATGCAGTGTGTGTGTGTGTGTGTGTGTGTGTGCGTGTGTCTGCGCGCGGCTCTGTCGCTTTGTAAAAGCTGTCGGACTCTCGTTTGGATTTGGCTTTGCGTCGTCGCGAGGAATACACTATTTTTTTTATTTCTTGTCTCTTTTACACTTTTAAGCCCCTTGCGGACCAATTCGGTTTTTTTTCTCGCTACGCAAATCGTTTCGGGGTAAGCGCGTTACGGGTGCACTTTGAGACTTGTCGATCTGAATTCATGGTTATGTTGAAAAAAATCAAAATTTATTAAATTGCACCTGCTAAGTTAATTTTTGGAAGGAAAAAAAACATAGATTCTTTTCTCTTTTATTTAATTCCAAATTAAAAATGTATGCAATGATCACTTTTATTTTACAATATATAGCTTCGAATGGAATATCACTTTTTTAATTTCTGCAGCCTAATTGTTATACCGCAGCAAAAGCCCTTACTTAATTTGTCTTTACTATAATTGAAATGAAGTTTATAAAATAATCATAAAGAAATTATTTTCCATAGCTAATGTAATAAGAGAAAACAAAATTATGTTTTGCAGTGATATTAAAAATAAAAGTTATTTTAAGAAGAATTGATCATCTATCTACAAACATATCACTGGATATTTATAAATAACATTGTATTAAATTTAATAAATGCAAGTGATTTCTTCTACAAATAGATTTATACGATCATCGACTGTTCCATTCTAATTGAATCTCAGAAAACAGCATCTCATACTCTCTTAATACATGTTTCATGCATTTGTATAGAATACGTATTCTCAAGACTAGTTAAAATTTAGTTAAAAATACATATCTATAAACAAAGTTAAATAATGAGAGTAGAAAGACATCTTTCACTAAAACCAAATTTTCCATTAAATATTGATATTAAAATAATAGAATTATCCAATTGTATCAGAAATATCGCAATGAATAATGTTGCTTATCGACTATAGCATCAATAGTTTCATTCGTATTCTCCACAATAGGAAATAATAGAGTGGCACATTGAACAAATGTAAATTCACCTCCTACATTGGGTACGTGCGATTTTAAACGCCCATTTAACATCAGCCTATTGCACTGAATCCCACATAAGGTCGACATATCGCATTGATAGAGAGGCAAATCGTCAATTGAATAACAAGTAAAAAGCATCGCCCCTCACGTGTCGCCCACTCCCCAGCCCCTTGCCCCCCAGCCTCAAACCCCTCTGTATCCAAGAGAAAACATGTGGTGACTAACCCTCGTTCCCTTTTGTGTCTCATGTAGCAATGGCACAGGGAATGCTTTAAGTGTGGCACCTGCTCCAAGAGATTAGACTCCGTCAACTGCTGCGAAGGTCCTGACAAGGATATCTATTGCAAAGGTGAGATACGCAGTTAACGCGTCTATTTATCGCCGACGATGCTACTCGCTCTTCAAAAGAAAATGTAAACGAGAAAAAATGCTTTGTGCTTTGAGAGGAAAAAAAAAGAAAATCGCGATGCAACGAAACAATTTTTATCCGCAATTAATGAAAAGAGGCTGTAGCTATAGCTATTGATTAAGTGTACGTATGCGCGGTTGTACATGCGAATGGCATCGTTGGCGAGCTGCGGCGAGAAAAAAAAAAAGAAAAAGTGAAATCCTCGAAAAAGGAGCTCGACCTCTAATGCGTGTTGATCCTTCAGTGTGCTACGGAAAGAAGTTCGGTCCTAAGGGCTACGGCTACGGCCAAGGTGGCGGTGCCCTGCAGAGCGACTGTTACGCCAACGGGTGGGTTTTTTTACGTGCCTAGGAAAAGACAACACGGGGGAAGGACGGCCGATATTCTGCCGAAAGACGCCTTTAGCTCTCTAGGCTACTTTTGCTTTTAGCGCGAGGAAATGCTACACGATGCAACTTTTCTTTTTTATTCAATTCCGAAGGCTGCGCGAGATTGAAATACGTTCTACATGCTGTAAATTCTTTCCTTCTATTGCTCGTGGAATATTCTTTTCAAATGCTGTGAAAATTTTTATTTTTTTTTCTAAATTGTATTTAAAATAGTTGAACAAACGTGTAGCATGGGAAAATATTGGAGAAATGATTTGAGTGCGGCGACTCTCGAGCAGCGGTTGTCCATCCCCCACGTTTCTCCAATTCACTTGTTGTTCTTCTTCTTCATTCTTTTTCTGGTTCACTCTTTATACATTATATTATATGATGCGCTTTTTGTCTCTTTCTCTCTGCTTAACAGCTTGCTATCCGAAGAAATTCGGTCCGCGAGGCATTGGCCATGCCGGGATCATGTGGATCGGGCTGCAGTGCGATATTGAGGACGAGGGGTACGAGAAACCCCGTTGCTTACTGACATTTTTACCGGGACTCGAGTACCAGTGGCTGGATACAATTTATACCAACGAAATTGCATTTCTTACTTTCAACGGATCGTTATCGTTTCGTTGAAAATTGTAGTACGACAACTACTTGCAATTGGTCTTACTACTGGTACTCTTATCTCGTGGCCACTTTTTTCTTCTGTCTGTCACTCTGTTTTTCTTTTTCTTTTTTTTTTATCTTTATCAGCCGGTTTACACAGAGAAAATACACGAATTGCTTTACCATACTACGCTAACTACCTTGAATATACAGATTTCTATCAGAATTTTAAGATGTGCTACTAATTAATTATTTAGTAATTTTCTTTGTGTAAAACCTTATGTTTTTCTTGAACGATTTTTGTATCAGTGTACACTACCTTTTACTCTATCGGTGCTATAACGCTTAGCGCTACTTACTGCCTCATCAATTTTTTCTGTTTCCTCTATCCTAATTTATAAATACAATAATAACACGAACAAACATTTTCATCACTAAAACTTATGTAGGAACTAAGTTTGTATTTTTAGGAATTTTTCCATTATTATACAAAATTAAAAAAGAAAGAAATCTCAATTGTATTCCTGAAGGTACGAAAGATTTGCATGCAAGTTTTATTCCTTGGTTTCTTTATGATTGAAGATGAATTTTTAATTGTTCTCAGGAATGGGGAACGAGACGTTGCAGACTAAATTCTTTTTTTTTCACTTTCTTGCAACGAATAATATTACGTTTATACTTAAATATTCATCGATGCAACGTCTCGAGATTTTCAGATATGCATGTCTTAACACAAAATCTGTCCCGAAATTTGATTAAGCTCTGAATTATTTCTTAATTCCTCGTTCAGTTGTAAGAACTTTTTATTGTGTTTTTCTGCTGACTTGATTGGTTTTGCACGAGAAAAATTATCGATGGATTTTTAATCGCTTTGTTAAAATTTATCGTATCGTACAGAGTGTAAAAGTTCACGAACATAAAGATTAAATAATCTTTTCGCCGCAGGAATAAATTTTTACAATTAGATAAAAAATCCACGCTTGTCGGACAGTAGGGTAAATGCACCGGTAATACAAAATAAAACGAATCATATCGGTAATAGGTACTTGGATTAAAATATTGAAATCACGGAATTATCCGGGAAGATACCGTTATATTCCAAATTTCTTTCAGTCGTAAATAAATTCTGACGCGTTAATATTAGCATAAATTAGCCGACTCGAAAAGCAAACAGTTCGCTAGTTGATTTTGAAAGAAAAAAAAGTACGGCAGCATCTACCCTATGTTACGAAACGGCAGAGGCGAAGAAAGAAAAAAGTCAGCTTTAGCGACGGCTCGTGTGACGGTATACGTTGGTTGGTGGCTCTAGGGACGCGGCGCCACGCACGACGGTGGCGGACACGGCTGCGATCAAAGCGCCGCCGGGCAAGGGCTGTCCTCGCTGCGGGGGCGTCGTATTCGCCGCTGAGCAGGTGCTCGCCAAGAGCCGCGAGTGGCACAGGAAGTGCTTCAAGTGCAAGGACTGCACCAAGACCCTCGACTCGATCATAGCCTGCGACGGCCCCGACAAGGACGTCTACTGCAAGACCTGCTACGGCAAGAGGTGGGGACCCCACGGCTACGGTTTCGCTTGTGGCTCTGGATTCCTTCAGACCGACGGTCTTACGTGAGTCACACAATTCCTATTGCTATATCTGCATCTATTGCCATTTACCGATCGACGCGTTACAATTGTTTGTAACGTATAGACTATTGAAAATACATTACGAATAAGTCAACGCGATATGCTTGTCCCGATGCTTGACGAGCTATCGATCGGTGCAAGGAATAACGATTGAACGATCGATGATCCACAGCGAGGACGAGATCTCGGCAAGCCGGCCGTTCTACAACCCGGACACGACGTCGATCAAGGCACCGGCCGGCCAGGGCTGTCCCCGCTGCGGTGGCATGGTATTCGCCGCGGAGCAGCAGCTCGCCAAGGGCACCATGTGGCACAAGAAGTGCTTCAACTGCGCCGAGTGCCACAGGCCACTGGACTCGATGCTCGCCTGCGACGGACCCGACAAGGAGATCCACTGTCGCGCCTGCTACGGAAAGTTGTTCGGACCCAAGGGATTCGGCTTCGGACACACGCCCACCCTCATCTCCACGGACACCGACCACGCGCCCTCCTAGTGAGTTGAGCCACTTGTGCTTTTTAAACTTCACTCTGATGCAGAGCCTAAAATCATCAAATCCATTTGAATTGGATTTAAAAAATTGAATCTTTCAAAGCTGCTCCCATTGCAATGTTATTCTCGAGGAGGAGTCTTATATTCAAAATAATCCAAAATGTCCGATTGACGATCGGCTCCGTTGTTTGCCCCCAGCATCGACTCGAAGCCCGACCTAGGCACCAAGAAAAACGACGGCCACGGCTGCTCGCGCTGCGGCTACCCGGTATACGCCGCCGAACAGATGATCTCGAAGAATCGCGTCTGGCACAAGAGGTGCTTCAGCTGCGGGGCCTGCCATCGCTCCCTCGACTCGACGAATCTCAACGACGGACCGGACGGCGACATCTACTGCCGCGGCTGCTACGGCAGGAACTTTGGCCCGAAGGGCGTCGGCTTCGGCATGGGCGCGGGAACCCTCACGATGGCCTAAATTCTCTTCAGATACGCGGATACATCTCTGCGTCCTTTCCAACGCCCACCGTGCACCCATCCCCTTATTTTGACACTATTGTATTACCCATACCCACCCACCTCCCCAACCCCCGCAGACTACCACCTTTTCACCCGATCGCCATTATTCACCGCTAGACCCCCTTTGATAACACATCGCGATTCTACTTGATTCTCATTCCGTCAACAACCGACTGGGAGGAAGATTTGGTTTTCTTAGCTGCGAAAGCGCTAAGACTTGGACTGCTCACCCGAGCTTTCGGGAACTTGCTCGAAGCTTTTTGCTGGCGTAGTGTACGGGTGCTCCTGTCGATTTAGCAATGCTTGTTACTCTGCGCGACAACCGATCAGAGATACCTATTATATGTATAAGGTATGGGAAGATCGTAAGGATTGGTGCTAAATCGATGGGATGACCGCAGTCGACGCTGATGCAGCACGAGTTAGATCACGGAGGCGATCAGATATGTTTTTGACACACCACCGCATACACACACACTCGCGCACTCACGCACTCACGCACACACGCACACACGCACACACGCACACACCACACCATTGTACTTAGGATACACATAAATAGTAGGCTACGTTGACGAACTCGAGCGACCTCGCGACGTACGAATCGCGAAAGAAAGAAACACTGTATTTTACTCATTATATATATAATTATAAAATATTATATACACACCCCGAATCCCTTACATCTTGTTTTTGTTCCCGCCGCGAGGCCACTCTCTATGTAATTGATTCATACCTCGATGCTTCGTTGCGAGCAAAAGACGGTATAATATATCTGCTAAATAAGATGACTTTAAGAGAGAGACATAGGTATATCGGGAGATAATAAAGAGTAAGACACGCATAATTAAAGGTAGCAGGGAAGAGGAGTATATATTCTATTGACTTTTAATCTTACTTTATAATGTGGTAAAAGAAAAGAGAAGTTTAACTAACGAACGACCTTATATGTATATATACATATATACATGTATATACAATTGATCCGATATGTTTGTATATTTTACGAACTCTATTTAAGAAATCCGGTAGAACCTACGATAGATTGATGTGGAGAGACGAGCTATACGAGGAAGAAAAACATTCTATCCCTATTAATTATTATGTAGGATTTATTTTAAGTGTAATACCTTTAGATTTATATATATATATATATATATATATATCCGAGCGATTAAAATTTTCATGTGGTACAATGGGCATTAATATGATTTACAGGTTATTTTTAAGGATGAGATACTAATGTATCTTTGAAAATATTAATAACTGCCGGATTTGTTTTTAAACATGAATTATCAGATATTCCAACGTATAGTTATCATTAACGCGAGTCAAAATAAAGCTTCAGTCTTAAAATCTTATCTCTCTTGTATTTTCAAAAGTTTATCTCGGTAACTGGAGACAGTTAGGCTACTTAGTTTTTTCTATACGACTATCCGTAAGTTCTACGGGATTTTTGATGTAGGGAACTGTTGTATTTATCATCGAATCGATCAAAATTTCGGGCTCGATACGCTTTTCTCTGTTTAACGAGGAAACTGTTGCCAAGAGCCTCGCGATTCTTAATCGACCAAGACGACGCGAAGACGAGAAAAGGAACGCCGCAAAATCATACCCCAAAATTGACTCATCGTTCGGTTTCTTTTCTTCTCACACAATATCGTTTACTTAACATATTTTCTTTATCATTCTTCTTTTGATCTTCACTCATCGCGCTCTTCTTTTTATTATTCTTTCGACTTTTCTAATTCTTTATTTTTTCTCTTCCTCCTCTTTTGTTGCTCTCAATAGAGACACACCTCCGTTATTATATATTCCTCTTTTTTTCCGGAGCCGTTTGTACAACGCAGCCAACAAGAGACGCGACGACTCTTAAGCAACTTTTGCGGTATATAGCTTTGATCTCAACTGGGGAAAAGAGTATCGCGGTTTTCGCGTAGGAAAATTACGACGATTCGCGATAAAAGGATAGATTCCCGTGTTCATGATACGCGACGAAGGCTCGAGAGAATCGCGGAATCGCGCGGTGTTCATCGACTTCCAACTATTTGTCTCCCGGCTCTGAAACTTCAAAAAAAAAAAAAAAAAAAAAAAAAAGTCTCGATACGGCGCGGCCACGAAAATTTAAGGATTTACCGTTGCGGTTTAGCCAACCCTCATCGACCAATAAAATTTTCGTGCTACGCGAATATTGAAGATTTGTTTGTTTGTAAAACTTTTCGACGCGATCGATTAAATTGTTGGTACCTATATTCGAGCATTAAAGAAAATAGTGAGGTCGATGTAGCTTTTTTCCACTGTTCGCGGTTTTTCACATAGTAATAGTGTAGAGCGACTTTCTCAGCTAATTCTCGTCGTTGTCGTTGGTGAAAGAAGCAGTAGATCAGAAGAGCTTAAGAGTCATCGCGCGTTGTCGTTGCCGTTGTTGCGCGCCACTCATAGTTCATTATGTTATTATTATTTACACTCGTAACTGCACTGTACGTATATCATCTCATCGAGAGCGTAATTTCATGTAACTGCGACTAAGAATGAGAATTGATTTATTTTAAATAAATATACCAACAAAAAAAGAGAATACAAAGTGTACCTTTATTCAAGACATCCTAATATCCAATCAAAGTAAGTGTTTAATTGTAATCAAAATAATATGAGAATAATTATTATTTTATAAAAGAATACACACGTGGCAAATTCAAAGCATCTGAAGTGTCTAATTTTAGGATGTATTATTACTTATATTAGATTATCAGTATTAAAGTACTTGTAAATAGAAATATTAGTGTATGTTATAAAAAAATTCTTATTCCATGCTTAACTTTTAATTAAATTATTTTTATTGTAAGTAGTCATTTAAACAATATTGTGATTTAATTTTTTACATGCGAAAGTTTGTAAAATGTTTTTAATAAATTATAAAATATCTAAATATGTATATTCGTATACTATTCACTCACTACTTACTATTAGTTAACAAGACACAAATAAAAAGTATGTAAAATGTTACGTAAATAAACAGTCCCCAACATTTACATTGAGTATAATGTAAATTTTTCTAAAAAATAAAATTATAAAAAATCCGTTATAGGAATCGAATTGTGTTTAAATAAGAAAATATTTTTGTAGGACAAGAGAAAAAGGAATATGGTGTAAAACACTAATTTCATATATTTATAGCAACAACTGTACAAGTTCCAGTCACACATAATGATATACTTAATAATAATTAACCTTAGCTCTTGAGAACGTCACTCTTGCTTCTTTCGTATTTTTTTTTTATTGCACGCATCACATATGGATTCGCGCTGAGAAAAAATAAATTCGTTTATACGATGATAGCGACAAAATTTGGCACTTTGGACGTGTGAGTACTGTTGACAAGCGATTTCACTGCTCGATGCATTGTTCTATATACGCTGACAAACTTATTCTTAAAGTTTTATAAAAATATATATCCAAATCAATAATATAAGTAAATGGTATCAAAATAATTGTAATGACTAGATTTGCTTACAAATTCTATTCAGCAGACTGATTTATAATTCGTGAAAATCTCTGATCAAAGAAATGAAATGTCAAGATCATTGACATTATAGGCAATGATTGAAAATGTTGCAAAGAAAAATATTGTATATAATGTGCAAAGTCTTCAAACCTGAAAGTTTTATTATGTATTACAGCTTTAGTCTATTTCTTTAAGATATTTTCAATAAATATGCAATATAGTCTTTTAAGGTCATGCAGTCGTGGTAAAAATTTCGTTTCAGTAATTTTAAAGTGTGCAGTTGTATAATACATAGTTATTATTACATTGGAAGGAATTACAATTTGTCAAAGCGTAAGCTAGTTTTTTTTTTCTTTTTTTTTTCGTAGAAAGAGAGCCTTATACTTAGAGTGAACCTACCTAAATGTCAATTAATTTTTTGATGCATTTAATTTTCTGAAATTATCTCTACGAAAACAGGGATTTGTTGTAAATACATTCTCAAATTATTCAAATACATGACGCTCTTTCACATATACAATATTTCTCTTTATTTGTGATGAAATTAAGTTTAGCAAAAATTTACCTTTTCGAAGCATTAAATTTTATTGGACACATTATATTTCAAAAAGTATCACTTATTTTTGCCAAACTTAACGTAGGTGCAGGTGAGCTAGATTAAATTATAATACATAATTAATATTTACAATACTTCATATATATAGATGTCGTTTTATATGAAAAAAAAAATCATTTTCAAATTAATTGATGGATATTTGCAAAAAAATAAATCATTTTGGACTAACGCTATAAAAAAGGAGCAATTTTAAAATAAATAAACTGATTGAAAAGAAAAGTATTTAGCAATTACTGTTTAATGTTTAATTAATTAAATACCCATCAATTGCACTAATCATTCGCTTTTATAATTATAAAATAAAATAACTTATGCCAAATATTGATGGGATTAATTATTAGTGTACAAACAAATTGAAACCTTCTTTCTCCTCAACGCGAATCCTCATTCGGTCCAGCGATGAAAATGACTTGACTATATGTACAATCTTGGATACGCTTTTTAGTTTCACATTTCAAAACTTCATCAAAGTAGACACTTCTATGTTTCAGCGAACAATTTCGCTATCTTTGGAATCACAAAATAATTCAATTATGGCTGCGAATTGCGATTTTTACAACCAAGATTTTGTAATCTACTTACATGTTAGAATTAAGTACGAGTAAGCAAGTTGACTAAATTGATGATTCCTCTCAAACACCAAAGTTTTAAAAAAATCATCAATCCACGAGCTGATGCACAAACGAAGTTTAGCCTAAACACTTGTCCTCCAACGAACGTTGCCCAAATTCGTGCATAAATCCGAAAGACTCGAAAGCTCTCATTCGCCAAAACACGTGTCGAAGTGTCGTTCCTCGGAAAAAATGTTCTTTTGAATGAAACGAGTCTCCCATCGTTGAAATACCTGCTCGGTACACCTTAACAAAGCCGAGAATACTCGATTGTTCGCTAAACATCCTCCTCCTCCGCAATACGTGATAAAGTTTCGGCACTCGAGCACACGATCTGTCTAGGGAATCATCGTCCACACTCAAACACTTCACGGTATACACCTAAAAGGAAAACGCCTGCACAAGCGATAAACCTAGCCGTCGATCACCATCGAGCACAGGCTCTTCCACGCGACCGGAAATCTTCCGATTCAAAAGATCATTTTTCAAATTCTACGGCCACAGCTCGCCCAGGCCCCAGGCAGATCTTCAGTAGAGATTCGCGGTCTTCAGGGGCAGAGGATCGAGCAGGTAAGACGGCAGAGCCGTGGAAAATGGCCGTGGACTACAGGAGCCCCAGGCGCCCAGCCGTCCGTTCGGTGAGTTTCCCGTGTCCCCGTGCGCATCCGAGTGCTGTTGCTGTTGTTGCTGCTGCTGCTGTTGCTGCTGCTGCTGCTGCTGCTGCTGCTGCTGGTGTTGCTGTTGCTGCTGCTGGTGGTGTTGCTTGACGGTCAGGATGTTCGGATTGGTGAGCGGCTTGACCTCCGCGTTGGAGCTGGGAGGCGTGGCTGGACTGCGGGGCGAGCGACCCTCGGCTTTCACGCTGCCGGACAATGGACTGGGCGCACCGCCACCGCTGGACGAGGTGCCGTCGATCGCCGAGTTGTTCGACTGGGAGGAGCTCGACTTTTGCTGGGCCAGACGCTCCTGCTTGCGGAACTTGGCCCGACGATTCTGGAACCAAACCTGCCAACACAAGAAAAATGGACTGTTCAGAAACAATTGCGAGAGTTTTTGGGAAAATATGTACCTATCACATTAGGAACCTCGAAATAGTTTCTTATGACACGAGTTTTATTGTCCGATTGCTTTTAAGAGAAATATAAAAAAGAATTTATAATATTAACTTTACTGCCGGTCCAGAATGAAATTGCATACTAACATTAGAAAAATATCTATATATATGTATACATATTGTCGCGGAGTATGACAAGTCAGCGCGATATGACTTGGAGACAATATGAAGAGGAGAGAAGCAGGGCGGACGGTAGCTCAGTAGTTAGAGCACTCCTTTTATTAAGATGTCGCGTTCAACATTAAACTCGGCCGTATAACACAATATATATATATATATATATTGTGGTATAATACTCATGATTATTTTAGGAATGTCAATAAGATGGAAGAGTACAGCATGCGCATCAATAATTTCAGTATTTTACATAAACCACGCGAGCAGGCATCGAGTCCACCATATAGTATGTGGCGTTCGCCTCATTCTACTGTAATATGTAACCAATGCGGCATCAAAATCATTAACACGTACCAACCAGCTAATTATCTCGACAATGATTTCGACACCTCATTAGCGATATCTCACAAACAAAAATGATGTATTTACATCGATACCGTTCTAATCAACATTGTATTTCTGTTTTTCTATGTATATCCTTTGAAAATGTCCCGAATCACTTTGAAAAACACCGTTGAATAATGTAAACGACAAAGAAAACGCAAATAATTAAACAGAATTAGTCGGAATTCGACGAATAAAGTAAAAAAGAATAAAATGCAGCATCGATCGACGCTCGTCTGTAAAAACAAATATAGACCGGGGGGAAATCGCGATCAATGCCGAACGTACTGAATTTTCCAGACTGTCAGGTCGACTTTTTTCGCTATTTTTCCAACTGCCTCTTTTTGCAGAGTGAGAGAGAGAGAGAGAGAGAGAGAAATGGTGCGGCCCTCGTTATCGCGAAGCAGCTTAAGCCTCTCTCTCTCCTCTCTCTTCTCTCTCTCTCTCTCTCTCTCTCTCTCTCTCGTTCTCTTTCTCTCGTTCGCTCTGCAATCGTATGCGCTTGCGCAGGGCTGTTGTAATTGGTCGACCTGTGCCAGACGGCAACGGCGCCGCGTCCGGCAAATGAAATATTTAACAAATAAAACAAACG
>UELU01116387.1:0-29940 GCA_900490025.1 Megastigmus dorsalis | reverse complement strand
GTTGTTAAAACAAATACTTTGAAATAAAACAACAAGGGGAGCAATTCTTGATCATAAACGTAAGAGAAGAAAACACTGAAACGGTGTCAAATTCCAAAATTCTTTTATTGCGAGAAATGCCTCGTCTTTAAGTGTACTTTGACCTTAAAAAAATTACGTTACATCTATGACATGTTTTTTTCTTGTATTGAAAGTTGGTTTTCTTTAAACATTATTTTAATTAATATTCCCTGCAAAGAATCCCGTTCAAAAACAATGCAAATATTTTTTGGTAAAATCGGCTGAAACTGCGGAAAAATACAGTTTATTGGACGTGAATCAGAAGCCTTAATGGCTTAAGGTTCGAAAAAGAACAGTTTCCGAAATACATTAAATGTAGGGTGCTTACAACATCTGCGTTTACAGTGCACATTATAGCTATATAGAATTCTTCAAACTCCAATATTTCGAAAACTATGCATGTTGAAACAGTGTGCTCATTAAAGCTTTTTATCTGGATGTCATGAAATCTTATACTATTTTTCGATAATTTGACTAAACCATGAATCCATCCTTTATGGACTACTTATAAAGACCATAATGTGGCATACGACTAAAATAGCTGAAAAACTAGCATAAGATTTCATGACTGTCTGATAAAAAGTTTGTCTCAAATGGATAATAGTTTACGAAATATTAATAAGGTTAAAGAATTTTACGTCGATACGGTGCAGAATAAAATCAGATTTAACATTGTAGATCAGACAATGTATTTAAAGATAGAAAAACTAATGATACGACAAAAACATGTCATAATTATAACGTAACTTTTTCTATGATTAAAATACACTTGAGAAAGATCTTCCCCGCAAAAAAAATTGTCATTCACACCCAGTGTGTCTGGCGCTTCTGGAGAACCTGGAAATCTCAGAACAAAAAGTTGCCTCCAGCAAAATTCTTGGATTACAAAGGAATTTTTTTTAATTTCTTGAATTTTTATGTAGATTTGCTATTTAAAAAAAAAAGAGCAGATTAACTAATATTATTCTATGAGAATATTAGATTTAAATACAATTATGGACGCGCTTGGCCCTTGATTCACTAAAAGCGTGCCACGATCCTTGTTTACGTTTTTACATGGGCTATACAAACCTTTGCACAGAGCTCTCTATTACGCTTGGAATCTTAAAAAATGTGCGCTGGGTCTCCTGACTATTATCGAGATTATTTTTGTTGTAAATGTATATCTTTGAGTTTTTCAAAAGTTAATCCAAATGCTTTAAGAACATATTTACAGTGTTTTTCTCGAAGTTCTGGACCAATTTTCATCTATTAATGCTCATTTTCTCTGTTCTTTTTGTTTTTCCTGAAATATAATTTTTTTGGCTGGATGTTTTATTTTGTTTTATTATGAAAAATAGATTTTTGTGATGTTCTTTTTTTATCATATTTTGTATATGTTTCTGATAAAAACTTTTAAATCGATTTAAAAGGTCTTTACATTACCTAAATTTTACTAAAAATAATTATTGAAACGTAATGAAATTTTTTTTAGTAATGTAGATTCTTGGTAGCATAATCAGTTAATATTTCAAGTAATTATTATTATTGAGTTATTGGGCGAAGGAACTATTTTTATTTCTATATAATTGTATAAGTATTATTATTCTTATACCTTATATTTTTCTATTTTTTAAAGATTTTTTTTAAACGTCTTATTTTATTTATATTTTTAAGTACTTTCAAACAATTTTTTAGTTTGATTAATATTTGATATTTTAAATTAAAAAACTTTTTTAATATACATTAGTTATAGTTAAGGAGGTTCTCTCGATACTAACTTTTTATACATAACCTACACTCAAATGAGATTTTTACAAGAAATATCTATCATCTCTTATTTCACAGCCACCTTACAGTACTGTAAAAAAATTTTACTCAAAAAAAAATTCGATACATTATCATCGTCAATTACTTTGTAATCGGAAGAATGGGGATCTTCCCCATAAGACTGCATGTTAAAAAAGCAATAACAAAAATATTTATTTCTTGACTTTGAGGTATCCTAATCTCGAATTTTTACTGAAGCTTCTTATATTTAGACATTTAATTAGTCAAGTAAAAATTCTCATCGTTAATTCAATTACCGAGAGAACTCCCTTAATGTGGTGGTGGTTTCTTCATACAGTTGACGTTATTTATCGATGAAACCAAAATAGCTATTATGGTCAAGAATCTCTAAAAGGGGTATACCTGGATTATTCATAGATACTGGTTACTCTGAAAATCTGAAGATTTTGCAGGGAACTTTAATTTGAGCTATTGCTAGACTAGACACCCTTCTCAGTAATAGTTCCGGTATCTTTTTCCCTATCCTAAAGACCAGTGCTTACCCACAGGAGGAGCCAGATCTTGATCATAAATTTAACAATGTACAAAAAAATTATGTAAATTAAGGAACGGATATTAATGAAGTAAATGCTAATGATGATTGAAATCCGATGTTAGAAAAATTGATCAATAATCGGATACGACTCCAGAGTGGAACTCTTGCCGTATTATAATGTGAAAACCTTTTGAAACCATATTTACAATTATTTTCTACCTCTATATAGAGCAATATACTTATTCTGTTTTATTGAAAATACAAGTGGAATAAATTCCACGCGTAGCGAGAACAAAAAATGCCTCGTTCCGAAAAGCAAAGAAGAATCGAAGCTCCAGATTCGAGGCACACATGTGTGCAGAGCATATATCTATACAAGTGTACGCATGCAGCACGTCCGTCGAAGCGTAAGGCTTATCGGTATGCGCTCGCCGGCGCGCAAGGATCATTAAGGATTCCGAGAATGTTCCCGACCATCGGGCGATTTCCGTTTTCCGTTTGTTTACTCATTTGACTAACCCGAGCTACGCTCTCTGATTTACCTTTTTCCTTACATGGCCGGACGAACCGTCGGGATGTACGTCGACCCCTTTTTTCTACCCTCCAAGCCCCTGTACATGTACCTTGGCTATCCGACGTAGCGCCAATCCTTTTATATGTGCTATATGGCTCTTGGTCGGTGTACAGCCGATTCAATCAGAGCTTTTTCCCCCTCTTTTATGCTACACTGCACTGGTTTGGTACAGGCTTTGGATGATATATAAGAATTTGATTTGTTTGTGTGTACTTATTGTGAGGTATTGGTTTGTTTGGGAAGCTGTTCGTTCTCTGTGATTATTCTATCAGAAATTTGAAGCGTAGGTAAATAAACTTTTAACTTTTTAAACTTAGGTCCACTATCACCGGATTTAATTCATGCAAATGCATGAGCTAAGGCCTTAGCTATTTTAATAATCAAACCAAGACTCGTAATATAGATAAGAGAGGCAAACCATATAATTGAAAATTCCCTAAGACAATTTATAAAATTCAAATTAATACTATAATAATGAATATAATGAATATAATGAACCAATTAAAGAAAGCGACAATGAGGTGTGTCTTAAACATAAATAATATGAATCCCATTAAACGGAAATTATGTATAATGTCGGGATGAATTTTCATTCATATAATACACACGATATGAATGATATACATTCAATAGACACACATGAAGCATCCCCTAAATAATTAAGGGTGGAGGCGAGGCGCGCGAAGAGAGCAACAAGATGACAAGGGTATTATTTTGTAATGGACCAGCTCCGTCTGTACGCTCATTAAACCTCCACACGGTTACGCTACATCTGTTGCGACTTAATTCGATTAAAGGTGAATTGGCACGGCGACGTACGCCGCGTTCCTATATCATATAGGAAATTGATCGTATTCGCGAGTGACGCTTCCGAATGCGCATACCCAGCCGTTCGGTATGATATTATATTCAGGAGTAAGTGTGAGCGAGCGATCGGCGAGAGGATGGCAAGTGTGACTTTCGCACTTCAAACTTTGATGAGGTTCGTTTTCGAATGCACGACGGATCGTGTTATAAAATCATGATCCGATCGGAGACTCGATTGATGGGTGGCGGTGTATAGCTCATGCGTTTCTGTGGTAGTTTTACTATTCTTCCGATCAGGGATAGGAATTTATATGGCGGTTTTAAGTGCGTGGCTGGAATTGGAAAGAGTGAATTCGACCAAGACTTTTAGACGAAGATTAAAATTGATGCTGCGTAATGTAAAATGGAATGGTGATGCAAGTAGAGGATTCAAAAGAAATATCCAATAGAATGACGATTTTATTCTTAATTTAATACATATATATAAAATAAATCATTTAAATAACTCTTAATGCGAACAGAATCAGCTACTCGATCAGTTAAATTTTTTAAATTGATACCAAACGCGTACATCGAATGAGCATAATCTCTTTGTAATCACAGACCTCAAAGAAAAGAATCGAGGCTCATACTATAATCAAACTAGCATCGCATTAAAAAGCTCATCCTCTATTTTCTCTCGCAAACACACACGCACACACAACACACGTGCACTCGCTTCGCCGAAACTTAGCAAAAACAACGAGAGATTCGAAAAACAAAGAGTCAGAAAAAAAGAGCAAAACGCTGGCTTGGGACGTGCAGTAGCTCGGACGATAATTCGCCGAGGCCCTTGTGACCTAGAACGCGGAGACTCGTCATCGGGAGTTGGGAGGAGGGCGGCGCAATTAACAAATTGGCCGGCGGCAGTGCGCCAGATTTCGATGGCGCTCGCGCGCAATGGCGCAGTGGCCGACGAAACCCCCACCTCTCTCTCTCTCTCTCGGCCATATACGATATCAATCCAATTAAGCTGGCGAGAGAAGAGGAGAATGCGACTTTAGGCGCAGAGAAGAGGGACCAATCGAGACGATTAGGAAGCGGAAAAACACTCAAGTTTGTAGCATTTGCGAGAGCTTCTTCGTGCGCAAATTGAATGTGCGCGTTGACTCCACTTTTTCTTTACGTCAGCGGAATCGGGCTTGTCGATCGATTGTGAGCGCGATATTTTTTATCTTGGAATCGGCGAGGAATGAAAGATTCCGAAAAAATTGTCGAGGACGAGGTATTTTTAGCACTGACTCGATTTTCGGAACTGTTGTTCTGATTGCAACATGTCCAATTCGAAATTGATCTCGAGTTTTTTCTTACTTTCTTGAAATTGAAAAAATTATATATTATATCATCCTTTTTGATTTTCAATCAAGGTTATCCTCTTGATCTACTACCCAGAGTAACCCAAAATTATAATGTAATTCGAAGACTTGTCCGTTTCTTTATAAACCACTCTAGCTTACGCTCGTCAGGCACAAACACAACCAAATCAACTTTAACAAAAAACTAAATCTGACACTCAAACCCACAGAAACACACACATTGTCGCTAACAAATAAATAGAGATTAGGTGATGCGTGACGTCAGCGGAGTCGAAGGAGACTAAATCGCTAGGTAAAATCTAAGTTTCGTATACTTCAAAATTCATGCAATAAATGTTTTACCGGTATATAGGTATATCGTAGACACTCACGCACACACGTACAGTGAACATTCCAAGCAAGGAGCAGGAGAAAATTGCAGCGTACGGAACTGCGCAGGAGAGATGATCCCTCCACTTCTCTCTTATAGGTTGAGGGAAAAGAGAGGCAGCTGGGGTAGGGAGAACGCGAGAGAGAGAGCGCGGGAGAGATGATGCTCAGCAGGACAGTTTTTAATCACTGTAAGTGGATCTACATAGAGCGCGCGTGAGCGCAATTACCGGAGCACACACAGAGCGAGACAACGAGACAACGAGAGAACGAGAGAACGAGAGAACGAGAGAACGAGAGAGAGAGAGAGAACATGGGCCCCCTGTGTATCGAGCCACATCCCTTCGCTTCGCGCCACCCCAACACTCACACACACACAGACACACCGACTTTCGCTGTCTGGTGAGCGGCGCACTTTCATTCTGTGTATTATCCGTGCACCGCGCGCACGATCTCGATCTCCTCTCGCTGTTTTTCTCTTAGCCGTAGTTCCGAGGTCCTCGTTTTATCACTCGGAGAAAAGTTGGACTGCTAACCGAGACGCTTAGACTGATGCTTGGACTCTTGGTTAATTATTATAAACGCTGCGATTACAGCTTCTAATGCGAATTTCTTTTGTTCAAGTTGCAACTATGAGAATCTAACGATAGTCAATAAATACTTGACTTTTAATAAGAAAATAAACACGATTTAATAACTTTTTTTTTCGGTACCCAATTCAAGAACGATCGTTCCATTGGACTGTTTCATTTTGTCACAATTTTTTCTCCGACAAATATGGCTAAAAATAAGTCAATCGCAAGGTAATATTTCGTCGATCCTCGTTAACACGCATACAATTGCACCATAAGCCAAGAATTAATATCTCAAAAAATCACTTTAAAATTTCAAATCTCACGGCGGTGCTGCAGTATCCCCTCCCCTAACTAGCCATCTCTTCCCCTTATACACACCAGTAAATGTTTTCCCCATTTCCTATATACACGCGTATATATACCCCTCGAGTGTTTCCACCGCTTATGCTCGTCCCCTCGTGGCACTTGACTCTCAAGGGGTGTAGCGGTGGAGAGAAGAGGCCGCCAACTAAATTTCTCGCGAGACGATTAACGCGTGCCGGCATGCGTACACACACGCACACACGCACACACGCACACACACGCAGGCATATACTGCCACTTGTTTCGGTGGTCTGTTTGACGTGTGTGCGTTACGTGCAGCGAAGGGAGAAGGATTCGGGGTTATTGTCTGGTGTATAGCGTCCCTTTGAGGATATCTCCGCTGTCGTAAAATTGGTTGCTCTTTTTTTCCTCTACCGTTCGGATTGATTGAATTGATATTGAGAGGTCTTTCTTTCTTTCGCCTGGGAGTTTGACTGGAATTTCTACAGGATGACTCCTTTCGACTTCTTTCTCGTGCTGTATCGAGCAGTGATGTAATTGGAAGATAATTGATTGACAATCGCGATAATGATTTTGAAGAATCTTTGAGCTCAAATCGATGGGTTAAAATTTTCATTGTTTCGTATGATGTAATATATAAGTAATTAGCAACTGCAATATTGCGATAGATCCAAATTTTATAATTTCACTCACTGCAGTATTTGAATGCTGTTTGATTTTGTACGTACAATATTACCTACTGATCAATATTGTTCTTCTCAATAGTTGAACGAAAAACGTACTCATCATTGTAGTATAATTACGAATTATGCTTTTTGCTGCCACATTTCATCCTTTCGCTTCGTTATATTTCGCAGCGCGCTCACCAAGACACGAACGAGAGAGAGCGAGAGAGAGAGAGAGAGAGAGAGAGAGAGAAAAGAAATAAAAGAATAATAAGTATTGATTAAACACAACCGGAGCTGAGCGCGTAGGAAAAGGAAAGGAAAAGAGAGAATATAACGTCAGAGAGAGAGAGAGAGAGAGAGCTTCATTATTGCAACGCAGCCATGGGCGCGGGAGCGTGCACCTATACAAACTTCGTATCTCTGAAAATTTCCATAAAATCATATTCCCCGCGTACGCCGAGGTCCAATTAAGGCACACGCGGTATACAGGAAGAGAGAGAGAGAGAGAGAGAGAGTACGAGCGGGCTGTGAAAATGAAACCTGCGAGAATTAACGTCCTTTATCTCGCGCTCTCTGGCCGTACACCGAGAGAGAGAACATTCACTCGACCCGTTATTAGCATTATTTTCACGGCTCCTCTCTCTCTCCCTCTCTCTCTCTCTCTCTCTCTCTCTCTCTCTGATGGTAATATTTTTTCAACCGAAATATAGAGCGAGAGCTCGCGCCATTTTCCCCTGTTTTTCCATCTGGCCAAGTCTCGCGACCCTTCGCGTCGACCCTTCATTTATCCTGCGGCCGTCTCTATATGTACACAGACACACGCTTGTGTAGTTTTTACTCTCGGTGGCTATGGTGTAGGAAAAAAAAAAGAGATAGGAGGAGGGAAGGTCCCAGTGAGTGTCCCAGGAGGGAAGAAAATTGTCGTTGATTCGCGCGCGTATGGCTATGTGTGCGAGACACGAGGACCCTTCGAATCCTCGGGCTCTCTTATACCTAAATTCTCTAAGATCTTTTATTTTCGTCACCGTGGCGAACCAGCCTCGTCCTTTATGTTTGTCAAGGAGATTATTCTTCTGCGTGGGGCTGCGAATTAATTTTTCTCGCTTACACTCTTGACTTTACGTTTTTACTGCGCCTTTTTTTTAGGTCTGGATCTCTTTTATGGGGCTGCGAAACGAGTGCTCGAGACATTTGTAATTTGATGATGGCAAATTTCGACGATAATTTTTATTCAATTATTTGCGTTTCTGGCTCGAAAGATACTAAAAAATACATTTATTGCAAGAAAAAAAATTGTGATTAGCAAAAAAGTGGGAACTGGTAATGTTTAGATAATGTACCTTTTATATCTGATAGAATGAATCAAGTGAAAATTGAGATCTCGATATAAGGCCTGGCAAAATGGGTTTGCGTCTTCTTGAAATTTTGTTCAAAACCAGCATTTAAAGAAAAGTTTACCGAATTCACAAATCGATGATCTCATCCCACGGAATGACGTCACCAAAGCAGCAGACAGCCACCGTAAATCCAGAGGGTAAGTACCAATTAAAGGAAGAGGCCGCTGTACCGTCACGACCATTCTCTTAGGCCGCTAATTCAATCGAAAAATCTCCCCCTTCCCCCTTCGAAAATTAAAGAATCGAGATGCCACCGTGAGAGACAGCTAAAGCCAATAGACGAGGGTGTTGGAGTTGCGCGAGGCGCTGCCGGCTCCGCAATCGTGCCGATCAATCGAGCCCGAGTCCACCGCTGCACATGGCTCGACGACGGTCCCTATGCATACAGCAGCGGCCTACTGTAACCGAATTGGAGCCGCTCGGATTGGCACCGAGACGTAGTCGCGCCGATTACGCGATCCTCTCTCTCTCTCTCTCTTTCTGTATATATATATACCAGGCAGTGACATCGAGATCCCTGCCACGACTGCCGCTGTTGCTGCTCGCCACGCGTGTCCTATAATGTATATGTGTGTGTAGAGTCTCTCGACCCCTCGCCGTCTGTAGGCGCGAATTACAATTCCATTAGCGCCGGATGTGTATACGAATACCACGTGCCCTTCACGCTTAATGTCTCAATGCCATACACTCTTTCCAGCCTCTTTCTGTCTCTTTTCATGCTCGGAGTCGTCGGTAAATTGAGTTTGCATACCCTGGATAAGTGTGACTATACACTTTTTGTACGTGCAGGATACGATAAAGAGGAGGATGTGCCTGATTTTTGAACTTTTTATCTTAGATGGGATTTAGGAATGTTTTCCGACATCTAATAATGAATGCAATACTAAGAAACAAGATACATATTCACAATCTTATAGATATCAGTATATAGATGCATACTGTTTGCGATAATGTTATACATTTTTTTTTCTTATGGTGAACTTATATATATATATATATTTGCAAGAAATGAATTATACGAATGTTGCAGAGCTTCGTTATCGCAGGCATCAGAAAACGATATTCAAATTTTCGCAGAATCTCTTTCGCAGAGCTACTCATCTCTTAGTACTTCCTAAGTAAACATTATTCCACGTCAAATGAACGCATAAACTGCACGAATTTTCAGCGAGTATTACAATGGAGTCCCCCTTTCCAACTTGTCTATCGCACACGCGCAAACATCGAGCTGCTATACACAGTGGGCCAGATTATGCAGAGTCGCGAGAAAACAGAACGTAGGGGTGGAAGGGGGTCGGGGTGGGGCTGAGGCATAGAAAGCGGGGCCACCAACGCGTGCGCGAGAGCGTGATTTACGCGCAAGACGATGATTTATAGCAGAGATGCGCGGATGATTCGAGCTGCACACGGCATATATGAAATTAATATTTCCGAGATTGGTGCGCGCAGCTCGTTTCGATGCATAAATTATGTGGCCCCCGGGCCCGCGGGCGTTTCGACTATCATTACTAAATTTCATCAGCGCCACTTGTAGAATTTTCGACTGCGAGCGCGCGCCTCTGTTGCGGCCTTTGGAAATTTCCATTGTTGCAAACGGAGGGGGGGATTTGATCTTGATACTGCATCATGTACGTGGCTTTTTGTACTGATATCCCGTGCACTTTTGCTGATTGGATGTGAAATATTTTTATTCGCTTTTATTTAAGAAAAATCAGAATAATTATAATTGATGATAAAGGTATTTTCATAATTTGATCAATATTTACTATTCTAGTGAGTAGTTAAATAATAAAGGCGAGTAACGGAAATGAGATGTACATATACAACACTTTTTCTCAAATATTGACAATTTCATTTCTAGCAGTTAGCAAGATATTGGCTCTAAGCGTATTTTGCTATTATTGCATAAATCACTTTTTAACAAAGCATAATTTAACAAAAGAAAGATTCATGTAATAAATAACATATTGATTTGTGTATTCGATCATCTCATACACGATGCAATCTCACGACTTTGAAATGTAAAAACATTCCACTAGCCCGGAAAGCCTTACAAAGAAGTAAAACCCAACGCAGGAGTAAGAATATCGCGAGCGATGCACGGGAGCTCGGAAGAAGAAGTAATGGCGGACGCGTCGGGCGGCGCGAGGAAGGGATCGAGGACGAAGCGAAGAGCGGCGGCGGAGCGAGAGCGCGCGGGAAGGAGAAGCGGCCGCGAGGGAAGCGCAGAGATGGCGGTCGCCAAGCTGACCGCAAGCCTTTGGATAATTAATCGTCGCCCGTGCCTTTATTATCATGGGCTTAAGCTATACGCCAGCTTCCATTCCTCGACTGCGCTCTCATTCGATTTAGCAGCACCGCGCAGCTCATGGCTGAGTCTCTATATACTCGCTCTGCTCGTTTCATAGCTCGATTCATTTAAGTTCTACCGTTGGGTTATTGCTTTAGCTACGACGATTGTTGCCACTCGATATACCCGCTAGAGATGAGTTTACTTAGAAATGCGAGTCGAGTATTGCAGTCCAAATTCATTTTGATTTGACGCTTCAGTCAATGTTAAAGATGGATGCCATTTGTTTAAAACAGAGCAATTTTTGGGTGAAAAAATTCAATCGGAAAATTATTTGCTAAGAAAGGAAGAAAGTTCGAATTCATCCTGTCTTTTGAACTAAAATATTGTTTAATAAGGGGATGTTTTATGGTCGAAAAGATTCCTATTCTACCGGTTCTCGCATTTAACGAACTATATAAAGGAAGAGATTAATTTTTGGAAAAAACTTTCTGTCACCCTCTCGCCAACGATGTAAACGTTATCTGGTTCAAGTTTCATGAAATTCCATCCACAACTCACGGAGATTATTGTCCTCGAAATTTACGTTCGTAATTCCCAGCGATTTTTATCTCCGAAATTTTAAAGGGCAAAAATCTCTGCGAATCGTGTATGGACTTTCATTAAACTTGAATCAGGTAATGCTTACATCATTACCGAGATGGTGGCGGAGAGTTTTGTCCAAAAAAGAATCTCTATATCTTTATATCTTTCGTTAAATAAATGAACTGGTAAGGTAGGAATCTCTTCGTCTATATCACATCCTCTTCATACTGCAAGTATTATTATAGGATTAAATATTGTACATCGACATTTTTTCCCCGCACCAATCATAAACATAATTTGTTTATAGCGAAGAACAGGAGCGATGACGAGCCGAAACGCATTCGTTCGAAAAGTCGAAAATCGTACACATACATAAAACGAGGAGCGTCGAGCGGCGCGTCGCATAATTTGCGCCTCGCGTCCGGCTAATTGCGTTTACCGCGAACATCCGTGTGCGAGCGATGATGAAAAGCGAGATGTATACCCGACGCGCGCTGCCGTACACGCGAGGTCAATAAAAAATGCTCCACGCCACCAGTGCAGCGCCATAAAGCTGCCCGTATAACGTCATTATCTCCTCGCTGAATCATTTAGTTCGGCGCGCAATGACGCGATATACTTTTTATTGTTCGCTGCTGCAGCGAGAGAAAAATTACGAATCATGATGCTTGATTGGCGATGCGCCTCGTCGCGTTATCCGCGATATTCGCGTGTGTCCGCCCAATTCGCAATTTACGTTTCTAATCTGCGCTTCGGAAATTGTACAATGCTACACGACCCCTGTACGCAACGGCTGATTTTCGCGCAAAAAAAAGGGAGAAAAACACCGTCTTCGGGCGCAAGTCGAAGCCCTTCTTTCGCAGCGAATTTCATGAATGTTTCATGCGCGCTGGCGGGGATAAAATCATGCGCGTAACAAGACAGAGAGAGAGAAGCGCTACAGTAGCGACAGCAGCAGCTCGCGTGTTTGATTAAACGCGAGAGCTTTGACAATTCCTCGGCTGCGCGGCGGAGCTCCTCGTCGTTATACATATCTCGGAAAATTCGCCCCTCTCGACTCTGCACAGCCTCTCTCGGCTCGCCAGGCCAGAGTCATCGTTACATAATTCATATTATACACGCCGCGAGGAGCGAGTGTCTCCGTCATCCGACGGCTTACTTTTCGACGCGCTACACACCAAAGGGTTCGACCATCCTTTTTTTCTCGGGGTGCTTTGGGTGAACGAGGGATCCGCTTGTACATTGTCTCTTTTTATATATTATGATAATGTTTGGTTTTGGTGAGATGAACTGATGCAGAGAGAATGACTCGAATAACAAGGGTAGAGACTTGAATATAGAATAATCGTAATGACTGGTATATGCATCGAAGCTGATGCTCTTTTAGGTGAAGAAAATAAATGTGAACCTAACCGGGAATCAATAAATTATGTTGCAGTAGTTAATGCGGCGGCTCAGTCAGACGTGCAGTGGCTGAAATCTTTATAACGAGCTGCTTCTCGTACGCAGTCAAAATATTTATCAAATTGTCTTTTAGATCAAAGCAGCTCTTAAAAATCGAAGTATTTCCACGAATCACATTTATTTCATTAGTTCTTGTATGACCAGACGTCGTTTAAGCCATCGATGCACGACGATAAAAAATAAAAGGAAACGAACGCAGAAATAAGCAAGTGCCTTGTAATTCACTTAAAGCCAATTGGCAAACACCTCGGGAAGGCAACTAGTATTAATCAGCTCGAGTGTACATAGAAAATTTCCTCGAAGTCGGAAAACTTTTCCACTCCCCGGGTCGAATTCACCGATCGGGTAGAAAGAAAAAAAAGGAAGCACAAGTAGAAGGAAGAAGAGAGCGAAGCAGAGCGAAGAGAGGCTACACAAATCAATCCTTGGTAAGTAAACTAAGTGTTATTTACTTACGAAGGAGACAAAGGCGTTTCTTCTAATGAGTGCCATTAATATCGTACGAGAATGTCCTTCTCTCGCGCGGAGGAAAGGGAAGGTACAACGAATGCGCGTTCGGCCAGGATGAATGGATCGTCGGTTCGCCTCTTGAATTATCGAGGCTCGACTCTCTCTCTCATTCCGCCGCACGGCTACGTGGCTTATAAAGGAAGCCCAAATGCAATTAGCCGATAAGGCAGACGGAAACGTCCCCGAAAACGCGGGAGTGGGGACGAGAGCAGATCGAGCTGCATCATTAAAAGCGTCGCACGCTGTACACCTGTGTATATATACATATATATAAGCACCCGAGTAACGCTCGGCTCGCCATGTCTATTTCATTCATATCGTCGCGAGGATAACTCAATCGGGAGCTGCATTTATAGAATCTCCGCTGAGCGCGGCAGCGTTTAAGCGACTTCGTCAGAGTATAGCAAGCGGAAAATCATAGTAGATTCGTTTTTTCTGGGTTTTTTCTTTCTGGTTATTTTCAGTGAAACCGAGAAATACGTTGAAGAATTCCAAACCGCAATTCAAGGAAAAAAGGCAATTACGAGATTTGCAATAAAACAAAAGTTTACTAATATTTATACAGTACAAAAATTTTAATCATGTTGAATACAAGTATCAATGCGGAATCAAGCGTTGACCCGCAACGTTGCCAAACATTTTTCATCGTATTCCTTTTTAACGACTATTTCGTACATGACTTTTAAAATAAAAATAGAAAGCAATGCGGCAAAGTCTATAGTTTGTAATAGAAAAAAATCTCACGCGAATATCGCGAAGGAAGCGCAATCGTGCAGTCACCGCAGCCTTAAACTCATTTAGTGTCGTTGAGCCCTCGGACATTAATAATAAGCTGTCGAGAAAATCGCCTCTCCCCAACAGCTATAACGATATACCGTAATGAGCTAGACTGCACTCGCGCCATTTCTCGTTTTAGCGCAGCGAGACCGATGGGTGTATATAAGCTGCAGTCGCCGTGCGCGTCGACGACGACGTGTATTCCTGGCCCTGGGAAGCTGATTAGGCGCGCGCGGAAATAGAAGGAGGCCTTTTTCGGGATAATAGACGAGGAAGTTTGCGATAGTCGAGACTCGTCAATTATTACGGCTACGAGTCTAGCATGGTTAATTAATTAGCTAATGGTCGATCGCGCAAGGACTGAATGAATTTGGCGCCGTAGTATATGCTAATGTTTGTGAAATGATTTTTGCGAGAGGTAAGAAAAATTTCATGAAAATGGAAATATTTGTGATTACGCAGAATCCACACACTAAAGAGAATTGTTTTTTCCTTAATGATGGACGTAAACGAGTGGTTTGCGTGGAGGCAGCGATTCTCCAGCGATTATATTACGTCAATCTGGTTTAGAGATCAGCTGTTAGGCAATTTGAAAAATCAATCAGTGAACTTTTATAGATGGAAATCGGTTTACCAGCCAAACCTGTAGCTGGCCCCCAAGCGAAGTTCCGAAATGGAGTTAGCATCATTCGATGAAGGCTGTACCGGAGGAGAAACTCGATCTGCTACACAGGAAGTCCGCCCCCCCCCCCCCCCCCTAAGGGAAGCGCGTGTATACGAATCCAGTTCCCGTAACATGTGGTCGCTCTCTATCGTCGGAGAACCCTATTGAGTTAGCGGAACGCATTCAGCTGTTACTATATTAATTCAACTGCATTATATTAACTTATGGAGCGCGTTGCTTATTATTGCTTCGTATACGCAGGATAAATTTTTGAAATCTATTATCACCAAAAATGATGACACATAATATATGCTTTCCAATACTTTTAGTAAACCTTCCAGGAATGTAATAATTTTTTTCGATTTTTCCAAGGCCAAAATACTGATATCAACCAACACATTTGTTCAACATAAGAAAGATTTCCCGCAAAGAGCTTTTTTGCGTGAATATAATAATCCTATAAATTGTCATATAAGCTTTAATTTTATTAATGAGTATTAATGAGTATTAATGAAATCCAAGAGAAATTGTAAAACAAGAGTCAGCGCTAAGTCGATTCGCTGATCTCTAGCAATTATTCAAAACTGCACAGGAATCACAAACAAAGAACACGTAGACCAGGCGATACAGAGCCGATAGGTAGCCGATAGAGGCCAAGACAAAAGGGAAAATACTTCAATCATCGGTATATATTTACCGGGAAAGAAGAAGATAGACAGGCAGTCGCGGATGTTGGCGAGGCGCGATCGCAAAAAGCAAAGCCCCGCTCGGGAAGCCTAGAGAGCGGAGCGAACGCCTTCATCAAGGCGAAAATTCTCCGGAGCGCGCGTGGGCCGCGATGATCCGTCAGGAATGCGGGCCAATGTAATCCATCAAGCGTCGCCTGCCGCTGCCTCCGACGCTGCCTCTGCTGCTGCCGCTGCACAGGTGCGAGCACGGCAGCCTTTTCCGCTCCGCCTCCTCCTACCCCTACTACCTATGTACACCGACTTGCCAGCGAAGCTGCTGCTCTTTCTTGCTCGTAACTCGATTAGGACACATCGGCCCCTCAGACGTGAGCTTCGTCCCAAGACAAGCTAGAAAGCTTTCACTTCGCTTACTCTTGCTTCCTTCCCCCCTTTTGTTCTTCTTTTTTTTTTGTTCTTCTTGTTTCTATACGGGCGATCGTGTATAGTCATTCTTCATTCGCGTCGTGCTTTTGGCCTCTGCTGCTGTTGCTGCTACGCTCTCGGCTCTTTTCCTTTCTTTCGCCTTTTTTGTTCTTTCTTTAGTTTGTTGGTCGTTTATTTTTTAAGAGCGTTTCGGTCACCGTTGCAGGTGGCTGTTTGATGGGAGGCCAAGCGGCGGGAGGAAAAGTAGAAATAAAGGTCTACTGGATTGGTGAGGATGATGGACGGACTTGAATTAAAAATTTTCCTGCTTCCATCTTGCTTTTGGCTGGATGAAACTCTTCGAATGTCTTTGTATCAAGATTTCAGAATTTTCAACTGCGCGATTTCGAGCAATTTGTGACCAAGAGCTTTTCGAAAGTCTAACGTTGGCGCAAGCAATTTTTCGGAAATTTATAAGCTTGACAATAAATACTACCATAACGTGAGAAATTGTGCTGGTGTCTGTATAGCTTTACGTATAGCGCTGAAAAAGTATCCAGATATTTCGTCTGGGATACCCTACACTTTTGGCAGGTCGTGTGACTCCCTTCGCATAAGAACAATGTTGTTTTGGAACTGTAACGAATTTCACTTTTCTACACTCCATTCGCTTTTGCGCGTATTTTGTGGCGCTACCAGTCGTCGTTCAACGCGAAGAATACAGCTCAAGTTAATTCGTCGCGCATGCAGATTCTACCGGATAGTTAACAGCGCTGATAGTTAGATCCTTATCACTGATCATTTTCATACTATAATAATATAATAATAGAAATTACGATTTAGAATCAAAAGTAGCGTTATCAAAAGTTATTTTGATCGATCAATTTGTATCTACGAGAAACGAATCCGCTACAGCAGCCAATACTTGCAGCTTTATTGTGCATAGCGACAACATAACTTTTATGACATGCGTTTTCTACTCGATATTTTCTCCTTGTATATTATAATAATCAAACATTCATTGAATTTATGAAATATTAAAACTCAAGTATATTGAATTTACGAGGAAACCGAGCTCGAAATAGAATCGCGAAAGATGTCAAACCTAACGAGCTGAATTTTTCATCCTCTTCTAAAACTGTACCAAAAGACGCGAGGTGATTTCTAAGAAGTACGTACCACACCGCATAGACACGATATCGGCATTTTGTCAAGATTCGAATTAGTGTCCCGTAGCGAAATATCAATAATTACCTGGAATATTATTCGTAAATTGTACAAGGTATTCGCTTGACAAATCGTAAAACAACTATATTTTAGCTGAAAATTTTTACTGTGTGTAATGAAAATAGATGTAATGATAAATTAAAACATTTTATCATAATGTTCTTTTATTTATTATACTTTAACCAAATAAAGTAATTGTTTAATGTAATATATTTGATTTGATTATTCCAAGTTTTCAAATAAATTCCTCAAATCAATATAGAAACTATATTTATTGATAAAATTATATACTATGATTATACCAGAACACTAATATAACTAATGGGATATGTAATTGTAACAAACAATGTACTGACAAGAGGAATCACTACATAAATATTTGATAATCTTTACCTATACATGGCATTTAACATTGAGAGGTTTTCATTCATGAAAACGGTTTTCCAAATGGAATTAAACATTCGCATCTTAGAAATAAAGTGAAATTATTATTTAATAACGGAAAAAAGTTCATTGGAGCAATCAACGTATATTGCCTAGAAAAACGAACTCTTCATATATTATAGATCATTGATATAAGCTCAGACT
The DNA here is from genome assembly GCA_900490025.1 of Megastigmus dorsalis. Lineage (NCBI taxonomy): Eukaryota > Metazoa > Arthropoda > Insecta > Hymenoptera > Megastigmidae > Megastigmus > Megastigmus dorsalis. The sequence goes on along the minus strand of UELU01116387.1, from coordinate 12,310 downwards.
TAATTCGTAACGTTTGGTTTACCATTATACGGTTATTGCAACAATTATAATAATGAAAGATTACATGCTCAACAACAAACTTCTATTGAATGTATTTACCATCAAGTTACAGGGAATGATTTTTTTCCATGACGTATTGTAAAAATAATATTTTGAATCTATTTTAATTCAGTAATATTGATTGACTAATGTTTGAATAATTTATCAAAATTACTCTGAGCTGTTTTAAGTTCAGTTAAAAATTATATTTACTGAAGAAATTTTACTTTATCTAGATCGCAATTTAAATTGTTTTAGAAAAACTTGAAAATATAATATGTAAACTGCTGAATTAATAATAATTCATACTACTTTCTGAAATTTCTAATATCTACATCCTGACATGTCAAAATACATATTGTATGAATGCTAAAATTGTCTGTACACGTTATTCATGACTTGTTTTTCACTTCATGCATACATAAACGTTTGAATTATATTTATGTTATTGTACGCGATACATCATCTGAAATTAATATCGATATTTAAAAATTATTCTGGTAATTTAGTATACATGTTCATATAAATGTAAGCATTGAAAACATTACATTGACTCGGTGCACGAAACTGTTATAAATATCGTGAAGTTTAACTATTTTTTTACTTTTGCATTTAATTGTTCATTTACTTAGTATAATAATAGAATTAGTTTTGCTAAACCAGTTTTTTAAATTGATATTATTTATATTATACATTATATTACATAATAAAATCAACACTGTGCTACAAAGTCATTATACAATGCTATCAGTGTTAGCGTTTTGTAGTAGGTATTAATTGTATCATCATGAGCAATATACTATTATTCGGAGTATTAAAATGTTATTGGCGATAAAAAATTTTAACGATTCAAGTATAGTATAATCTAAGTATAGAAAGACAAGGTATAAAGATATAAATTATTAATAAAATAAATCAAAACTTCTAAAATGGAACGAAATTTGTTATTAAGGGTAATTTAGTGTTTTAATCTAACTATTCAGCTAATTTTTTTATTTTCTATTAAGATTAATATAGACATCTTCGTAGCAAAACCAAATTTTTATTTTTTAATGTATTTGAACTTTTGAAACCAGGGCTAACCCTTTACTCAATATGCAAGCTCACTATTTACAGAAATCGATGCACGATTGCCGAAAGGTAAAAAAGGAATTTGTTCACAGAAATACTTTGAGCCGAATACTTACAGAAACAATTGGATCGAAAGCTATATTTAAAAGTATCAAATACATAGTTTCTTATCAGTTAATTAATTGGCATTTGAATTGCCAAATCGCGATTTTCTATTTAAGAAGAACATTTACTTGTCCACATTGAAATCCGTTTCTTTTCTCCGCGCAGCTTCACGCTCGTCGCGCTCTAACAACCCTCTGTAACAGCCACTCAAAAATTGCACCGATATCTCGCATCAACAAGAGCCCGAAGACTCTCCCATTGAGGAAAAAAATAAAAAGATAAAAACCGTCCGATAGCCATCGCCCCCACGCATACACACAGACACACAGCTGTTGCTTGGCGCGTCCCCGCGAGATTTGCTCGGCACACGTAAGCGAGCGAGAGAGAGAGAGAGAGAGAGAGAGGCAGAATTACATATTTGATAGAGGGCCCAGTTGGGGGTCGGCCGGAGCCTCGCCTCTGAATAATTAAGCATCTAAACGATGCCGAAGTATCACGTATAGAGGTGGCGCGGGAAGAAGCTGGAGAAGCGAGCGACTCACCTGCACCCTGGCCTCCGTCAGATCAATCTTCATTGCGATCTCCTCCCTCGTGTAGATGTCGGGGTAGTGCGTCTCTTGGAAGGCACGCTCGAGCTCCTTGAGCTGGGCAGACGTGAACGTCGTTCGTATCCGGCGCTGCTTGCGCTTCTCCGCGAGGCCCTCGTGGCCACCGTAAGCCTTGTAGCCGAGGCCGCCTGTTCGGGACAAACAACCCAGAGGTTAGATTAACTTTTTTTATCTACAAAACTCCTCCTGATGCTCCGACTAGCTGCAGTTTATTCATTTTAGTCTTTTGTCAAAAATCAAAAGAACCGTGTACGTTCAATTATGCTGAAAAGTTATTCTATTCTATTCTAGGTACTTATTTAAGTTATTTTTATTTTCACTATTTTTATTTCTACAATAATCAGATTGTATACCGTTATCTATTATTTTTCATGAATTTTTTCAAGCTATCTGACTATGAGTGACAATTCGAATAAATCCAGTTATACTTTCATTAATCTCCATTTTTCCTAAAGTGAATATAAATAATAGAAGGCATCATTTGATTAAAAAATTTATTCGACAGAATATCAAACATAAAATCCTTTGAAAATTCTTAATGCTTAAACATAATTAACATGTGTAATCGAATTAGTACAATTAATATGAATATAAGTACTGTTCAAAATTTTTAAAACTATAGCTGGAAGTGCCAAATCTAATTATTGCCAAGTGCCGATTATTCCCATTCTCCTATTTTTACTGTTCTTAACCGGATCGTTACCAAAAGTGATTCTCGATAAAGCTTAGATAATTGAATAAAGCATAAGAAGGACAAAATCCTACTTGCTTTCTAATCTCGGTAATTCGCTTCTAATTGGATATCTTTAATTTCGGACCGCTTAATAATACGATTTATTCTAAAAGTTTTAAGCAAACTCGGACGTGAAAAACGACTAATTGCTCGATCGATTATAATGTCTCGAGACATGAATTAGTCGTGGTACTTTGACACGTGCAATTTCAGAGAAGCGGAAGTGATTAAATTATTTCAGCCGTGCGATCGAACTCGGAAATTCTATGATTAAGTGATTAGAGGAACTGTTCGATTCAATGCTATGTGGATATTCAAATTTTACAGTTTCGGATTTATTTTAGCGCTAATTGCTAAAAGCTTACTAAGCAGGATTTCGGAGGAATCACAGTGATTAATATTTCAGGTAGCAACGCTTCTTTCGTTGCTACCTCCAATTTAATATAAAGATGAGATATTAAATTAAAGTTTTTTTTAAACAAAATGGACTTCAGAAGTTTACAACTTAACAATGATTATTACGTACTAAAATTTATTTTTTTAAAAGTTTACCGAATTATAAGAATATGGGTAAGTTCGAAATGCCTGGAGTGAACGCAGTGAACGCAGTAATTATTGTTGTTAACAAAATACACCTTTCTCGCTAACGTCTACTCGAATAAGTTTGAAATTGCAATTTATTTGAATCGATATTTATATCGAATTATATATATATATATATATATTTAGATTCATTGTTTATATTATTATATTACATGTAAATACTAATTTTTCTAAATTAAACTGGTTAAATTCTTTCGTAAATATGCCATTGGTATAAAAGTTTACAAATGTTCCTCCAATGATTTATTTTGTTAACTATTAAAATGAATATTTAGTTCTATAAAGTTTATGTATATTATGTGCAAATAAATCAGTCTGGAAAATGTTTTTTATAATTATAATCTTGACTGCAGGTATATTAGATTCATGTACGAGAAATTCCGGAACACGTCAAATTAACGTAAGTAGTTCAATTAACTATGATTCACCCGGTTAAATACTCTCTCATTGATTATATGGTTACTAAATAATATGAATAAATGCTGTCAACAATGAAAACAGCTTTTTCTTAGTACAGGGAAAAAAGTTCTCTATATAAAATTTACGATTTAATAAAGCAATAAAGTGCAACCCAAATTGACCGACAGAGAAGCTCGTGACTGGTCACATAACAATCATACATTCATAAGCCCAAGTACAAAAAAGCTTAGATAGCCCAACAGGGTTTACTAAAAAGTAAGGGCTTTCGATCGATAAGTTCATCGTCTCGACATAAATTTTCAACACCGGACAATCGGACCGCTCGTTGTCCGCGAGCTTCCACATCAAACGAAAAGAATAGAAAGATAAAAGCGAAAACAGCACCGAGTAAGCCGCTAATAGCCGAATCAGCGTCTCATTAAAACCGCGAAGGCTAAGAAATCAATTATCGAACAACAAGAAAAGAGCAGAAAGACGTAGGTTGGGCCGAGGCGAATAAAACGACTGCAGCTGCAAGTTTAAAGAAGCTCCGCGCTCGCGAGAGTCTGAAGAGTGCCGAGCACGGGAGCATGAGAGAGAGAGAGAGAGAGAGAGAGAGAGAGAGAGAGGGAGAGAAAGATATATAGAGCGGCGCGAGGAGGAGCGAGGCTTTGCCTCGTATCCCGCGGCAGCATTGAGGGACGTAACCATAGCAATGACTGAGCGAGCGAGAGCGAAGGAGAAAGAGGGAGATGGAGAGGAAACATCCATTGATTTTCAGTGCCATCTTGTCGTCGACGAGCTATACGCTCTCTTCTCTCGTCCTCTCTTTCTCTTTCACGTAACGTAGGTATACATATATACGCGCTACCGCTGCTGCTGCTGCCTCTCGGCCGACGGCCCAGTCGGACAGGATTTTATATTGCGGTTCTGCACTCGAGTTTTTCTCTCCGAGACTTCCTTTTTACAGACAGATTCTTTAGTGCAGCTTTTGGTAAACAGATAATTTGTTATCTTGAACGACTTTGTGCGTCTATAATTTCAGAAGTCAAAAGTCAAAGAACCTGTATATTATGTATTAGGAGAGGGTTTCGCTTTTGAACAGAGGGAGGGAAAGAAAGAAAGTGGATGAAAATTTAGCTTTTAGAAACAAATTTAAGAATAAATAATGACAGTAGGTATGCTGTTTTTGACATGTCATTAATGAGATTCCAACGAATTAAAGAAACAATAATTTAGCTTTGCACATCAAAACATGGAAGCTAAGAAGTAATCTTTTAATTATAATGATAATACAACAATCACTTACAGAAATCGTTAAAGAAATATCGGGCTTGATATTTTCATTAATTGCTTGCATTTAATAACATTACATGTAATTTTCCTATTTATTCTTATGTTCATAAGTGCATAATATGATTAAGTTTTATCTGATTTTATCGCAAGTTGAAAAGTGATGAGAAATGGAACACAGAATTCTATTTCACCTATACCGAAGACTCGAGCACCGACCTTTTTTAATATAAAGTAAAGCGTATGATGACAAAAGTACTGAAGTTTATATTAATTGTATTTTATTCGTCCAATGTTCAACGAAAAAATTTTAACATAATAGAGAACAAAAAAGAAATAAAAATATAACAAACAGAAAAAATCAAGAAATACAAAGAATGAAAACAGTGTGCCCCCCTTTAGTTGGATATAGACGTTCAAGAGAAATTGTACGTATATAAGGGACTAAACATTGCGACAATCCACCCTCTTCCTCCCTTTATCTTCCTTTCTGTCTCTCGACTCCTAAACTTCACCCTAATTGTGCGATGGTACAAAAGTGTCGCGTTGATCCTTCAATGTAAAACAAAAAAAAAAACAATATAATTCCCTCTACAATCACTCTTAAATATTTAATCTTGTTACCTTAAGTAAAATTTCATGTTTTCTATGTTAACTACCTGGATACAATTATTTTTAAATACAATTCAAACAAGTCAAACTTTTTTATACCCTGCTAATATGGTTCCGTAACAATTACCAAATATTTGTTCAAATAAATATATAAAGCCGAATTTTAATATTAGTAATGTTTATTTTAATATCAATAAAATGATATTTTTAATTTTAAATCAATTCGAAAGAGTTTCAATAAAATATGCATGTATTAGTTATTTGCTCTAGTTAAAATACAGAAATAAAAGAAAAGTATACCAAGTAGTATAAATCGATTACCGTCGGACGCTAAACGTTAGATGTTTTTTACGTTTTCACCAATTGATAAAGTCTATGTTTTTTTTTACTAATTTATTGCATTGATATTTATATTTTGCAATAACTTTTATCTAATTTATTTCTAATTTTCATTTTCATGAAATACCTGAATGAAGTTTACGGGCAATGAAATGTAAATTATAAGTACTTGGCTCAAAGTCGGAGCTCAAATTTTAAAATCATTATACATTTTAATAATATTATACAGAAATGCGTGCTATTATTTTAAAATCCCCAGAATGAAAAATTTATATTTGAAATTCAATGAAATCTTTATATCATCCTAGATATACCTAGAAGCGAAGGTTTTATCACCTTTGCAACTTTAAGCTTACGAGCGTTATATACCTTCTATAGATTTGAATAGATTTTATAAAAATTTGATTGTTTCCACTGGTTATAAAATTAATAAAGCAAGTTAAAGCCCTCCAATTTATCGGAATATAAAATTACTATACTAATTAAGACCTTTCTAGCGAAATAACTAGAACGGTAAACAATCGCATGTCGCACTTGATTCAATTATTTTATTAAATTCGCCAGATTTAATCGAGTTCACATACGATATCAAAGTATTCCAAGAAAGCATTGGAAAATAAGAGGAACAATAACCGCGAAGAAGCCAAAGAACTATACGCGTAAGGAGCCCCAGGTGCAGATCCCGCGCACATATGGAGCCAGGCGCATCGGGAAGAAGCAGGCCAACCGAGCGCTACCCACCTTGGAGATTGATGGCCGAGGGGAAGATGGAGGCGGCATGCCGGTGCACGACGACGTCCTGGCCCCGCGCGGCCATGACCGAGCAGGCGCCCGCGTGGCTCGCGTGGTGCGCGTGTGCGTGGGGGTGGGCGGCGTGATGGGAGCCGAGTCCCGGCGCCACTGCCCCGCCGGCGCCGCCCGCCGAGGCCGCGTTGCCCGGGTAGCCGGCGGCCGCTCGAGCCGCCGTGTAGCGGTAGGCCGCCTGGCTCATCTGCGAGCAGCTGCTCAGGTCCCCGTAGCCGGCGCACTGGATCTCGCTGGCCGCCAGGGCGCAGCTCGAGGCTTCGAAGCCCGCCGCCGCCGCCGCGGCCGCTTGGTTCAGGTACGAGTAGTCCATGGTCGTGGCTCCTCCTGCTCCTGCTGCGGATGAGGGTGACGATGGGATCTCTCTGGTGATGCAGGCGATGCCGATGGCTTGACTGCTGGGCTAAGGATAAGAGGGTCTTGTTAATGGCTTGACGACTCAAACGATGAGTTTGAACGAGGTTTGAGCTCTTTCGAACAATACTGTGTAGTACCCATAAATATCCCTTGCAATTCAATGACAGGAAGCTATGAGAGAGAAGCGAATGGTTTTTTTTTTTATTACTTACATATCATTTTAAATTATAGAATAATAATAGATTACGCTACTAGGGAGGAAAACACTTGGATAGCCCGGAACTCGTGTAACACGAGGTCTTATGGATGGTCAATTTTCCTTCCGAGTAGCATATACTAGTTTTTTGCCTTTGATATATAAACCGAATCAAATTTTATTGTCAAAACAGTTTGCGTACATCTTTTCATCATTATTATTGAGAACTTTTCCTATTTCATAATTCAAAATTCAAATTTTCATTTAAAAAAAATGTATAAAAAAGATTGTCGAAAATTTGATTTATAATTCATGAAAATCATTACCGAAATTTTCAAGGACAAAAATCTCTGCGATTTAAGGATAGAAATTCATGAAACTTGAACCACATAATGATTACATCATTACCGGGATGGTGTCGAAGAGGTTTTTTCAAAAACTAATGTCTATCTTTATCAAAGCTTATGCTCTATAATAATAAAATTTTAAATATTTAATTTTAAGAAAAAATAAATTTTACTATACATATAATACCTTGTAAACTAGCGACAAGTGAATATACAGTATTGTGACAATTATATTAATATATTAATATGTCATTTGACTTTTTAAACAATTAAAGAAAGTACAAGATAAAGTTTAGTAATGAATCAGTCTGTTAATATTGACTTATTATTCTTATGCGCACTTTTTACAAATTTAAGAAAATGTTTTTTCCTTAAATTATTCATGATATTAAAAAAATATCAGTGTAATGTTGGTGGTCTTTCACTGGTTCAGTGCCACTTAAATTATTATTTACTCTTGCAAGATGAAAAATGATCAATGACATAAGTAAGTTTAAGTCTTAAAAAACCATTCACAGTCCGACTTCTCCTTTAAATAAACTATAAATATTTTAAAAGGTTGGTATAGTTTGTAATATCGTTATCATTGGCTCGGTGACCTAGTAGAAATTTATTACATGCAATTAGGCAGTTCATAGGTGTTAATGGTAAACGAAAATATAGATGACGAATATTCTTACATTGAGGCCGAAAAAGATTCGTGAAAGGTATAATAATGAAATTATGATTCTTGAGATCGGTAAGATTAAAACTATATAAGTTATTTCCAAAAATTCTTCTAAATTAGATTTTTCTTCTCATTTACAGCGTAACAAGTCTAGAATTAAAGAGATATAGATGTAGAATAATTCTTAAAACTCTTTTTTAATACTGGAAGATTCTATGTAGGATGCTGAACAAGTATATTAATTAATATACAATTCTAGATTTATGTTCACAATAAGTATAGAGTTCACATACAAAGTATTATTAAAATGAAATGCAGTAAAAACGCTGTAATTTCTAAATCGTTTATTTTATTTACTAAGTTGTGATTATCACCCTTTTATACCTATTATATTCTGTTTCGAATTTTATTTTATTAAGCAGAGGAAAAGGAATTGAATAGAATTTAAAATCAATTGTAGTTATTCAAATAGTAATTTTATGAATAAAAGTAAAATAACTTCGAAATAAAAGGTTTTCTTATACATTCGTATAATTGAATCGTCTTGTATTATACATGTAGGTGATTCTTCTGAATGTGACTGTCTTTTACGCAGATTACTGGAATGCAAAGATACAAATTTAACTTTTGGAATGTAAACAAAGAATGCAGTCGAATTTAGAAATTTTCATACTAGCAGGAGTTTGTATTCTAGAAAAGGTTTCTTTTCTCGAATTTAACTTTATAGATTACTCAATAGGTACTTGTATTATCAATGTGGAGACGAAGACTATAAAGAAAAAAGTAAATATATCACACTTTTTTACAAAATTCGAAAGACAAAATATTAATTACAAACAAACATTAAGATTAAGAGTTAATAAAAGGTAAAATAAAAATCTATGTTATCAAAATTTTTTACAAACCTACATGTAGGTAAAAAATGAAAAATTTATTATATAAAATCAATGCATCAAAATTAATAATTGCATCGAAGACATCGCAAAATAAGGACGGAGATTATAAATCTCAGAGCTCTAAATTAATTTATTTTATAATTTATCGTTGACCACTTGCTTCCTTTACTTCCAATATCTGTTGCTATCAGTATACAAAGTTTCACGAATTAAAATTAATAAAATTAATTAAAACCAGAGAAACTAACGGGTCGTAAAAAATGTCACATGCAGAAGAATTAATATACAATCTAATCACTAGAATTACTGCTTCTCTAAATTATTTACTTCCTTTTTGATTACATATTGAAGGAATAAAATAACACGGACGCAGTTATGGAAGAAATTTTTAAGAGTAATCAAACGATAAAAAATCAAATTGATTGAATATAAGTACACTACTATTTAATATTAATAAAGTAAAACAACAACACCAATCTTGATTTTGACGAGCCAATTTATTTAAATTTATGCCAACGTTTTGACCATTTCGTGTACGGTCATCTTCAAGGCTATATAAGTAATTATATACATATTTACAAAGTAATAGTTATCAAATCGAGTTTTCATTTATAAAGAAGAACTCACCATAATATTCTTATAAAACCAGCGCATGTTTAAAAAATGTGTTTAGTAAAATTATGAACTGTCACAATCTATAAACTTTATAAGAAACATAATTTTAATAAAACGAAGGACGAACATTACTATACAGTTTAAATTTAAAATTTATTTACCATAAAAAGCTCTTTGACTGAACGCAAACGTTATGAAAATTTGAATCGAACCAACACAACAATAACAATAAGAATTATGATAGAAGAAAACATACATATATATATATATATATACAATTAGAAAAGGCTAAAGGAAACTGACTATGATGTATTAACTTTCTGTACTGATATTGTCAATAGCTACTTTGTATGCTTGTTTTAAGAACTGTATGTCTGTGTTTCAGTTGATATTAGATTTATGTGTGTAAATATGTAAATTTCTGAAAACTCACGTTTGAACCCATTCCTTTCTCTATCCAGAATCGTTACATTATCAAAGGCAAATGAGGCAAGAAAAAAGGGTCTTAGCTCAATCTCACTTTAACTAACATTTTTTTCTGAGATGCATTATTTAAATTTGACTTTTAAATCTGACTTTTCCAAAAGAGCTTTTTATGGTAAATAAATTTTAAATTAAAACTGTATAGTAATGATCGTCCTTCCTTTTATTAAAATTATTTTTCTTATAAAATTTATAGTTTGTGACGGTTCATAATTTTACTAAAGACATTTTTAAACATGCGGTAGTTTTATAAGAATATTGTGGTGAGTTCTTCTTTATAAATGAAAATTCGATGTGATTATTATTTTGTAAATATGTATATAATTACTTGTATAGCCCTGAAGATGACCATACACGAAATGATCGAAACATTGGCCAAAATTTAAATAAATTAGCTCGTCAAAATCAAGATTGGTGTTGTTGTTTTACTTAGTTACTATTATTTAATTCTATGTCAATCGTAACATTAAAATTTTTGATAATTAAAAGAAACATTACTTGTTTTTTAAATAATCTTGGGAAAAAAAGTAGACAAGTAAATGTTTTTTTTCTGGTGATACAATGTTTTTTTAGTTACGCAGTCAAGGTTAACAAAGATTAGATATGTATCACGTATAGAGTTGAATTAATTGCATAATTATAATATTTGGCTGATTCAATAAATTGAAACGCAACAAACAATAAATAGAATAAAATTCTCTCAAAATACTATACTCGTTAGAGATAAAACTACTTCAGGTGATAAAGTTACCTGGTACAGCAATGATATTTCTTGAAATCTATTTATAAATTTGAGTTTTCATTTATACTTTCTTATATTTATCCGACTTTCAAAACAAGAAATTCAATTGATCCTCGAACGCTCAATATATACTTTTAAATTTCAATGCTCATAGTTAAGTTCTTTCGAATCTCATTCGATGAATAATGCAGTAAAACATATTACTCGAATCACAGTGAAAACAATCTAGAAATATATCATACTATTAGCACTTTCCACAAGTAAACTATTCACTTCTGTTATATAGAACCAACTTATACGAATGAGAACCCAACTTGCACGAGTCTCGGATCGCACTGAGTAAAAAAAATCCTTACCTGCGAACGTCTCTCCACCAGGTCCTAATCGAGGTCCATCTTGATCCGCACAGCAGCCTTTCCTCCGCCACTCGCCACAGCGAAACGCATCACAGTCCGCCCCTCACAACAATACCAACCCCCAATACAACAATCCAGCCCCGAATAAACAGTCCCACTCGATTTACGAGGAAAGAAGCCAAACCAAGTGCAACTCCCCTGTGCGAAGAGCGAGCGCACACTCGTGCACTCCTCCCCGGCTGCGAATCCTACACTTCGGCTGTTCCACGCGCGACGGTAAGGGCACAACCAAACGAACCGACGTCGTCGTCGTCGTCGTCGGCGACGACGGACGCCCGCGAGAATCCTCGCCGTCGGCTGCCGCGCGCGCTGCAACGATTCCCTCTGCCAGCGGGACGAAAACACAGCGGCCCGCGAGAGAGCGAGAGAGAGAGAGAGATAGATAGAGAGACTGAGCGAGCGGGGGTGAGAGAGATAGTCAAAGCGGGCGAGCGAGAGAGAGAGATAGTAGAGATTCACCCTGTATATAACCCTCTTCTCGCGTGGCTGCAGAACCCGCCTCTGCGTGGCACAGTGGCTGCTGCGTGGCTGCTCCGCGCTCGCGTTATAATCGGATCAAGCGCGTCGGGGCGATATCAAATTATTTGCGATTATCCGCGTTTTTCCGCCGAGCCGCTGCACCACCGGGGCCGCCGGCCTACAACCAGCAGCAGCGCGAACCCACCACGGCTCGCGAGGAGAGGAGAACGGGAGAGAGAGAGAGAGAGAGAGAGAGAGAGAGAGAGAGATATGTATATAACCCCCCGGTTTTAAGAGGCAGTAAGAGCACCGGGACGACCGACTGGCGGTGCTCCTCAAAATCAAATGATAAGGCCTAATTCAATAACACTGGCAGAGCCAGTGCGCGAGGCGGTAGCAGCGCCACTCGGCCGGCGGTGGCGGTCGCAGCCCTTTTTCCACGGCAGAGGGTGTGGTCGTAGGACTCGGAGGGGTAGCCCGTGGATGGCTGCGCGGATCCTCGCGGGGCTGAGCGGGATTGGTCCCT
>UELU01116385.1:0-23767 GCA_900490025.1 Megastigmus dorsalis | reverse complement strand
ATAAATCTAATTATTGAAATAAGCATTCTAAATTTAGAAACTCGAAAGAAATCGCAAATCTGAAAATAGCAGTCGAAGAAATTAACCCCACCCGCTCGACTCGTCAATTTTCTAGCAGGGTGCATGTGAAACTTTGTCTTTATTTAAGAAATTATATTTTTGTATCTGGAAAGCAAATAATTTGTAAGTATGTCATTAATAAAAGATAGGTGCATTAAATATTTTATTTGTAATAAATTGAGTACATGAATCAAAATTCTAGCGGATATATATTTGAAAAGAATAGCTGCTCAATAACGAGTTAAAATTTTATCATATAAAATCAATAAATACATTGTAGGTTATCGCTAATACCCAAATTAGGAAATGCGATGTGAAACAAAGGATTTTATCCATTTCATTATCTATACATTGGTGTAATGAATTTATTTATAGGGCAAAACATTTTTATTTTTAATTTTGCGACGTTTCGAGGACTTATTAAAATATACCCTCCTCTTCAGGCAGAATAAAAAATTAATAAAATAAAAAATAAAAATCACACTTCGATGTAGTGCAGAAGTTTGACGAAAACAAAAACATACCTTAAGACTTATATATTAATGCATAATAGAAATAAAATTTCTATAGTCATTGACATTAAATTGCATTATCTATAACAAAGTATCATTTCATAATTTTAATGTTAAATTATACATATTAAGATTGGAAACAAAAAGGGGATGAAAGAAAGTTCTTAAACCAATATCGTTTCGAAAAAAGTAGAAATAAATTTTATTGATTATCTCATAAAAAAAAAGATATTCTTAACAGTACACTATATAATTACATACATAATTAAAGACGGTTGTAAATGATTAGGCAGGCAACAGACAATGATGATAAGGCGAGAACGTGCATGTGCACATATATATATGAATATAAATACATGCTCATTGATCCAACGCAGCGCGAGCTCGATGATATTATGCGGAAATCCCGAGAAAACGAAGGAATGACGAAATGAAAAGTCATTAAGCTGCTTTAATCGACAGCGTGTGTGTGTTGACCTTGCAATGTTCTTTCGCGATTGCATGTAGGAAAATAGCTGTTTTAATATCAAAAAAGAATTTTTTTTCATCAATAACAAAAGAAGTCCGTCAGCGCTTAAATCTTTCGCAGATTTAAGATTTATGGCTTTTTCTGACAACAGAAAAGGATATAATCTGATAAATGTGCTAGTTCGTTTCAATAACAACATGCATTTCTGCGAGTCAAAAATGAATATTGCGCATTCATCTTTCTGATGTATCCGAATATTTTCCTTAAATTCTCGAATAAAAACCATTTTTTTCGAAAATAAATAAATTAAAAAAAAAATATTTTATGTTTTCAACTACGATAGTAATATTAAAGAATCATTAAATTATGAAAAAGAAATAATATTGAATACATCGATCATACTTAGAGAATTATTAAAAATGTGGAAAAATTTAATATCCTACGAGTTCGCATGTTTAGAGTATTATTAAACTACCTACTCTTAGTATTTTTTCAATACTCCTTCGTGCGACACCATCAGTAGCAATGTCGCAAACATTAAAAATCCATTGTAATGAAGAATCGATACTACGATCCACAATAGATAAAATTTTCCAAAACAAAACTTATCTTCCAGACAGTCACAAACATTCATATTTACATACTGCAATATTTATCTGCGCTTTGTGTACACCAGCAATCGATGAAAAAAAGTAAATAATTCGTCGTTTTTACGACTAAAAGTAAATTACAAATCGAGTATTATTTCATCGCGTTTTGTGTTCATCGAATAAAAATGAAACTAAATAGAAAAAGTTAACGATCTCATTGGGTTAAATGTTCCGGAAAAATTCGCGGAATCAACTAGAACAGCGGCATCCGTAGATCTCATGTTCATTGCACTTCTATTTTATCACAAGGTCACAAAGTTCCAGATATATGTAGTTCTCAATTGCTGAAGATAAGCATGTCGCGAGTATCGACATTCGCCGATGCCGACGCGTCAGCCGAGCTCTTCGACTCGAAGTTACCACCTCCGGCACCACCGAAACTACCTGAAGCGTTCGCCGTTGCCGAGGCCGTTGCAGAGGCGTTAGCGCCTCCGTAGCCCTTGGACGACGCGTTAGCATTGGCATTGCTGGTCGATGTAGCGGAACCACTTCCGTGGGTATTGGCCTCTGCGTTACCGTTCGCATTGGCATTGTATCCTGCAATAATAAATAACACATTATGCCATTGTAGTGCAATTTGAATAAAAGACAGTTCTTTCGTTATTAATGGCATTTAGCATCGAATTGTCAACACGGAAAAGAGAATTTCATTTGACGACCAGTTACAAATGTATTCACATTGATAATTCATCAAAGTCAATATCTATTAAAAGTACGTTGTTTTTTTTCTTTACTTTGGTGTAGTTGAGGAAATTTTAAACTAGTAAAATAGAAATTATAAATGAATTTTGCAAAATGTCTTTATCATAATTAATAATATTAATTTTTTGAGATAAGAAACCTACCACCATAAGCTCCTGAACCAGATCCTAGATAGGTTGGTAAGCTCGATGCGCTTGGTGCCGCGGGAATCGGTGCATATCCACCAGCATTACCGCCAGCCCCAGCGTTCGCATTAGCGTTAGCGTTGGCGGCTGCTCCAGCATTTGCATTCGACCCTCCAAATCCTTGGGAACCAGCTCCATTCCCGTAATTTCCATTTTGCGTGTCGTCAATGACGATTAGGCCGTTTCCGCCTGAGCCGTATCCGCCCTGAGAACCTCCTTGACTAAAACCACCATTTGACTGAGAACCTGCATTAGCATTTGAATTGGCATCGGCATTTGCGTTTGAGCCGGATTGCGATCCTCCGTAAGATCCTTGAGGTTGATATCCTCCAATTGGCGTCTGAGTCTTAGTTGGTCCATAGTATTGTCCACCGGTATTAACTCCGGAATTAGCTGCAGCGTTCGCTTGGGCGTTGGCGTTAGCGCCAGCGTTTCCGTAACCTGGAGAACCACCGTAGTTTCCTTGCGGTACTACGGGAGCCACAGGTGCAGGTGCAACTGGGGCAGCGGGAGCTACTGGTGCTACTGGTGCATAATGTTGGTGTCCAGAACCAGCATTAGCGCCAGCATTGGCGTTAGCGTTGGCAGTTGCACCAGCGTTTGCATTCGAGTTTCCGCCACCGGATAAGAATGGGTTGCCATTAGCGTGAGGTTGCTGAACTTGATAGTATCCACCATTGTTTGGCTGCTGACCATATGATCCACCTGAACCTGTACCTGCGTTGGTATTGGCATTGGCGTTTGCGTTGGCATTAGCGTTAGAACTGCCACCACTCAAGAATGGATTGGAGCCATAGCCTGGCTGAGGTTGAGGTTGAGGTTGAGGTTGAGGTTGAGGCTGAGGCTGAGGTTGATATTGACCACATCCATTTGTGCATGTATTACCTGAAAAAATTAAAGTTTTTTTATTGCGTTGTTTCTCGCTTTCCCGTTTATAAGTAGTAATATTTATTTTATAAAATCTTTGCTCATGAACGATTGAAGTAAATTAATTAAGTTAAAAAATATGTTATTGTCATACTTAAAAATTAATATTTTCCTTTATTAGATGAACTTATTGTTGTTTCAAAAAATCCCAAAGTCTTCCAACAAAACGAGACTATATTCTTTAATACTTACTTCATAGGACCATGCAATTAACGTACAAAAATTACATAATCTCATTCAATGAACCAATCGATTAAGAAACCACGAGCAAAGTAACTATCTACATATTACATGTAAATATCACCATAAGATAAACTCAAAAGTAGCTAGAAGAACCATCTCACCTCTGATGGGTTTGGTTTCTTCGATAACGATGATTTCGATAGGGCCACTGGATGGTGGTGGACCCCTTGGAGGTGGGCCCATTGGGGGTGGTGGAGGAGGACCGTAGGAGAAATTTGGAGGAGGATACTGAGGACGAGGATGAGGGTGTCGGTGATGGTGGTAGTGTTTCGGTGGACCTTCCACAACTGCGATTGGAATTACGATCGTTCCACCTGGTTGTCCAAAGGACACACTCGGCTTCTGCTGATAACCTCCACCGATCGTGTTAGCGTTGGCATTCGCTTGGGCGTTCGCGTTTGCTTGCGCGTTACCGTATCCCGAAGAGGAAGGATAGTTCGAAGGTCCTACTTGAAGATTGTTGCTGTCCATGAAATCGGGCTCTTCGACAACTAAAGTTGGACCGGAGCCATAGGAACCGGAGCCGGCATTCGCATTCGCATTCGCATCGGCGTTGGCTTGAGAATTATCTCCAGATTGATAGTAAGGTCCAGAGGAAATTGGTGCTTGAACGAAACCGGCGGATGGCCCGTTCGAGTACGAATTCCCGTATCCTGTGTTAAACAATTTTTGAAGAGATCTCGACGATGTTTGAATATTTGTAAGCGACGTTTACAGATTCGATGATTAAGATACATGGTATAAACAAGTACACACAAAGGAGATTCGAGTGCAGTGGAATGTGATACGACGATGAATAAGCGACGATTATGATTGATTATATATCAGTGTACTTCAAGATGCGACAGTGCTTTTTGATGAACGAAGATACAAAAGTGTTAAAATGATCGAGTATGCAAGGGTAATCCAACGAAGATTTGCAGCATGGTTAGTTTAGAGTTGAAAAAAAATTTGACAAGTTAAAAATGTACCGTTTTATTTCTATTTAATGGTTCAGTTTATAGTAATACTCCTAGAAAATTATTTGCTCATCGCTTCATCTTCTCAAGAAAATTTTTAATTTAACGGCCAGTCCTAATAAAAAGAAAACATCTCTGATTGGCACGCCTAAAATCGTTCGTATAACACAATGTTTGTAGAAAAAGAAAGATAAAAAAATTAACAAGAAGCCCCTAATAAAAATTCAAGAATACCAAGACGAAGAAAAACAGGTATTGTATTTGTCTTGTGGCACTCGCTTAACGTTGTCCCATAATATAAATTCCACAGCTTAAGTTAACTCATAAAAAAGCGGCTCGTCTTGTTAGTTCGACATTAAATACACACGCACAACCACACTTATAAAGGCACACCAGTCGTTGCTCCTTCCTTTCCCTCAATAACTCCACTATACATCTCTATCCATAATAACTACCTTGGTTGCTGCCCTGGGCGTTGGCGTTAGCTTGTGCCTGAGCTTGAGCTTGAGCTTGTGCGTTGGCCTGACCGTTTCCGTAGTTCTGTCCGTAGCCGCCACCGTTACCACCGTAATTCTGTCCATAGTCTCGGCCGTAATCGCCGCCGTTACCGCCGTTACCGCCTCCGTAGCTTCCGCCTGCGCCGGCATTTGCATTGGCACTGGCCTGAGCATTGGCGTTGGCGTTGGCACCACCATAACCGTTAACGTTGGCATTGGCATTGGCGTTGGCGTTGGCGCTCGCGCCGGCATTGCTTCCGCCGTTGCTGTAAGCATTGGCGTTGGACTGTGCGTTGGTAATGGAGCCGGAGAATCCAATGGGGCCGAGGTTGAATTGGCCACCGAGGGCTGTGGCTTTGCTGTTGGCTGAAGCTCCCGAGCCCGTCGGCTTGTTCAGTATACCGAGAGGATCCAGGGAAGGATGTCTGTCTAGGATGTGACTGAGGAGGCCTGTTTTGCAAAAATTAATATTTTTCAATTCTTAAATTTAGATGGCAATTACACTAATAATAATAATAATTGGTGTACAAAGAAATTATACAAAACTATAAATGAAATGGTTGAAAATAAAAACTAGTTTTGAATTACCCCAAAAATTGTATTTGCATTAAAACACTCGTATAATATATTTATGCACTGATTTGCATACCTATTTATACCTATGTATTTAGTTACATAAATATTTGCATACAATTAAAAAAAAACAAATAAAAATTACAAATGGTCTGTCATTAAAAACTACTCAATGTCAATATTGTAAGATAGTAAAATATTTCAATAGTTAAAATTTATTACAAATTCTCAGAATCTCAGAAAATATTTCTTTCAGTCACAAATTCTCTTATTAATCTTATTTATAAGTACTGTAATGGGGAAGGATTTAGGATATCGATACTAATTGATAAGCAAACATCATCTCAAAAAATGTTTAAAACTCTAAGTTAAAAAGGAATCGACTAGAAAAATCGTTGTATCGATAAAATGTAAATACAAAACAATTCAAATATTTGATTAATTATATTTTGAAATGACAAATTTTAAATACTAAATAATTGTCGTATAAGATTGATTGCCCTAAAAAAATAAATAAATATTTATAAACTTACCATGAGGTTTGGCCGAGCTGCCATTCAGCAAAACCACCACTAACAAGGGCACTAAGCACTTGACGTAACTCATGGTTCACAGTGAAACAGGCGCAAAACCTCGCTGAAAGTATCTCAACTCGTTCTCACTGTACACCTCGAACTGGAAGCTCTCTCGATTGCCTATGTCCGAACAGTTAAGTAAGACTGAAGACTCTCCGGCCAAGCAACATCTTTATATACGAAACGTTAGTGACGCGATCGCCGCGTAAGTAATGACCTAGACCGTCGTTCTCCTCCTTCCTTCACTTGTCCCTCTACACCAACTTCTCTCTTTCTCTTTATTTCCCATTTCTGCGAGAGAGGTTTCTTTTCCTGTATGTTCGGACAACAGACAGGCGAGGAAGGAGGTACAAACGATCCTTGATTAACGTAACGAGTGGAAAAATTGGGCGACGACAGTGGAAATCGTTTTACTTTACTTAAGGCTCGGATGGACTAAACAATCGCAGCCGCAATGTCGGAGCAGCAGCTCTCCACGGTCACGGTTCCCCTCGCTTCGCTGAAATCGTTTGCATCTAATCCGGGGTTGGGTTGGGTATCCCTAACGATCGCTGCTCGGTCGATCTGTGTAATTATGGCACTTGTCTGATGCATACTTAAGAGCGAACAAACAGTTGTATTTTTGTTTGGGGACATCGTTTGCAGTGTTTCGGGTAGAATTTGCCTATGCGACTGCCACGATTACAGAACTTATGCCCAAGTACGATCGTAATGCAGGCTATTAGCGAAAATACTAATTGGGAATTTTTATGTTTCGAGAAATCTTATGAAGAACGATTACATGCTATAAGTAGGGATAATGTAGGTAGTAAACGGAACAATCAATCTGCCACAAGTATAAAATATTTTTTCCATCTCTCAAATTATTCGTATCATTTAGGTATCAGAAATTCAAAGACTATTATTTAAAGACTAATCCTGTAAGATTACATATTGATTATAATCAAGAATAATAATTTGATGGAAAAATGGACGACGAGGTAAAAATATCTTAGTAGTTTTTGATTGATTTGTATATGATTTTGAAACATAACTGCAAATAAAAATGCAATTTTTAATTAAATATTTATATCTCGTTTTGTATAACCTCGAAGAGTTTTAGTATCCAATTTAAAACTCATTGACACCTACAAACAATATTCAATATTGTCTATGAACAACGAGATCGTAAAGAAATTTAAATCGTAGTGGATGAACTGATCAATCGAAATTAAATGTACCTTGTTCCATTAAGACTAAAACAAAATGATCTAATTTTAAACTTTATTATTAAACTTTATTATTAAACCACTTGTGCATTAAACTAATGTGATAAACTTTAGAATGCAGCGTTTCCTCTTTGTGCCACTTTGTTTTGAAATCACAATAAAAAGAGTTCATTTTCCTACACATCTTATTGTAATATTGAAGCATGAAAACATGTTTATGCGTCAAAAAGCCTTTTATCGCATTGCAGACGAATTGTTTTCTTTTTATTTAAATGCTTAAATTGTATTCGTCCACTCAAGAACTCTAAAAAAATGCTACAATGTAAATCCTCTGAAATAATTGAATGCCCAAGCAGATTATCAGATAAAAACAGTAGCGCCGACTTGCAAATGACTCTACATTAATATAAGTAAGCGGTACTTTTTCGATTGGAAGTTTTGATCATACGTCGTTAAATAATGCTCGATACACGAGCGAACGAGGCTGTGTTTTTTCCCAACATGTGTAATTTGCGTTAGAGACTTCAGAGTGGAAAACGAAGATGATTCTTGTCGCTAATCAGGGAAATCCCTCAGTTCATCCTGGCATGTCCGCAAATAGAGTTTTGTCGCTGTTCGAATTCGGAAAATTCATATTGGTGCGTTAATGAGATGGACGTTGTCATACGTTTTATGGCCTTTTTACAGTAGGAAATTCTCTGAACGTTTTTAAATATCTATTCCATTCGTCATATTCTGGCTTATGAAGATTTTTCAAACTTGAGATTGAAACTCTATATATTTGTTCGAGCGCACTGCTCATTTTATATTTGTCCCCTACATATAGTAAAATGGCCATTAAAATGCACTGATTTTCATGCAGTTGGACAATTTATCACTGTATTAAATTTCGATAGTGTCATTTCAGTATTTTTAATACGAATTCATTTCTAAATGAAAGCACAATAAGTACGCTTAAATACACAGCTTCATATAATGATCGATCTATTTGAAACTGCATTTACCTTCGACGACCACTGATACCGAGAAACAGACTTAGGGGGAAAAAATATACAAAAAATAAGAACTGCGCATCAGCGATGCAACATATCTGCATTCTTGTTTATCAAAATACTTCTCAGTCGCAAAATGTATATTTTGGTATAGTGCTGTAATACATATGCACAGATATACATACCACATAAGGAAAACCGATATGAATAATTTATTTTGCAAACGATGCTCATGGATGCATCGTTTTATTACACATGTTATGCATTTGTTACTTAATTGGAGAGTATAAAACTTATAAAAAAAAAACACACTTTATCATCGGTTACGCAATACGAATCATGTCGATGATCGGTGATTCTGTGTATTCGCAAGCTTAAAATCGCATATTTTACGCAGTTTGCGCGCGCGACTGTCAACGATATATTTCTGTATAAAATATTTATGTGCGTATAATCGGAAAAAGGGGAGAGGCAGCGTCACCGGTACCGAGTAAAGTTTTATGAAACCCGCGAGTAATTTAGGTGAAGGACCGCGGCAGTTGCTCCGTTACAGCGAAACGCGAAAAGAAAAAAAGGAATCCCATCGATTAAATTTCGTATATAAGATATGAAAGCAACATACGTTCGATGTGTATGGGTAAACCCGAAGGATCTCGGAGTGAGCCGCGAACGTTCGCATTCCAGGAATCCCGATCACTTTTACGTGCGGCCGCGACAGAATCGCGACACCGCGACGTCCACCGCTGCTCATCCGAACTCGCACGTGTGCGTGTCCAAATTCTCGTTCTCTCTCTATCTTTAGATATACCTTTTGACAAGCATCAATTACGTCTTCTTTTTCTCTCCTTCTCCACTTACGAACCTCCTCTTCTTCGTTTATTTTTTGGGAAGAAGTGAAGAACGAATCTTCGCTATGCCTCGGAGCAGCGTCCGGTTTTTCAAGGTCAGGTTCAACGACTGCGCCGATCGCCGCTTCCACGTACGCGTGTGTATATAGCCGTCGGCGTATGCTTAGCCGATGCTAATTTTTGACACTCATTATTTCGGTAATAATGGTAGCGATAAAAAATCATTGAAAAAGTTATTGGTAGGTGTGTGTTTTTTTTTCTTTTTTTTTAGGCTAATGCGCGGCGAAGGTAGATCATAAATATTGGAGGATTAATTATGGCTTTTGAGTCGCGACTTTATAACTGCTGTATTGATTGTGTTTTTGAAGTATACTTTATATAAGACAGCAATAGCACCGTTAAATTTTAATAATTTTTTTTAATTGTAGATTCGTTTTGTAATAGCTATTTGTAGCTTTTGTGACTTTTTCACACTGCCCATACTTACTTGTCATTTTGAGTATCGGTATAAGTACAAATAACAAAATATACTTTACTTTATTTATGGCTTTGTTTCAGAAATAAGAATACACACTTTCTGATAAATACGTAGGATATTTTCAAACATACGAGTCTCAGATTTTTATAACGTTTGCACTGACTTTGATGTACGGGAGCTCATTTCTTTTCTATACAACACTTAAGGCAAACATTACTATGGTTCTTATTAAAACATGGATTTTTTGATGCGAAAAATTAATGACTGGGCTTAAAAACATTTTAAAGCAATATACATTAGAAAAAAATTCTTTCGTTTTTTAGCATCATTTTTCAATGTCTGATAAGTATTATACTTCAATGTTTCATTATTCAAATTCGAAGTAAAATATTTTTTGATGAAACTACTATCTTTATTTTATACACTTTCAAAGAACATAATTACAGCGATTCAGACCGAATGAAATATTTTGCGAACTGCAAACTGACTTTCACTGTTCATTTAAATCTGCATATTGATTTTGATACACAAAAATCTAATAGCGAGAATTGATGGATTAAAACTTATATCGCTTCGCAATAATTTCTATAAACTAAGTCGATCATCTTACTGAAATAGTGCATATCAATGCACATTTTGCTTATGCACGCGCGGGAATCCCATACTCAAATTTCTAAACATCTATGATAATTGCGGTGCGCCAAAAGATCGAGAACAGAATTATTATCGCTTAGTTCCACGAAAGCCTACCAGATTCACACACGCGATCGGTTTACGAATTGCCACACAATACTCCAAATTCTAAATTTATCAAAAAATGCGGGGATTCCCTTGGCTTGTTATGCCCACGCGAACCTCAGCCGCGTCTCCTGGGAAAAACCTGGTAGGTGCACATGTAAATCAGAGTCGAGTCTCGCGCGCGCGCCTTTATTATGAGGTTATCCGCACTGTACATGTGATTCTTGACCTTATTTATATCATTTATCAAATCCGATGTTCTCACGGACACGCGGCTCGTGTGTGTACTGTTTTTCAAGCGAGATGATCTAATATGACGATATGATTAGCTTTGATTCTCGCCTTTTTTTATCGTGAACAGAGGTTTTTTTTTGTGTTCTAACGAGATTCACCGAATTTTATTTTACCGAAATTAATTAAGAGTCTTTTTATTCTTTTTCTGATAAATGTATTAGAGATTTTTTGTAAATTTTTTTGTAAAGTTCATGAACCGTTCAAATGTAATTATATATTCAAGATTATCAAAATCTTATTTATCTTGTTTCAAATGGCAATAGAGAACTGATAAATAAACTGTATATGTATAGAGCTAATTCGTTTCCGTCATTTTTGATGCTTTAGAAGCCTTTATAAAACTTTAATGGATTTAGTTTGATTGATGACGAATCGGTTTACTTCCTATTAAGTATATGATTTTCACTATGCAAATTGAAGAAAATTCTTTTTCAGTTTTACCTTGAAATTTCAGTCCATAAAAGATCTTTAACAATTACCATATTACTAATAACCCATATAAATACGATAAGACCATTTAAGAATCAATCCAACCGTTGCGCGTACAGAACAAATACAGATAAATTGAAAAAACGCTCAAATTAAGCTCTTAGAAATTCGTCGCTTCGACACACCATCGCTCACGCTCATTCTATCCTCGGACATTCAATTGTAGCGCACGTAAATCGAACACGCTTGGCCGCGATATACAAACACCTGTGCCGATACGCGGAAATGTCAATTTGTACTTACCTCGCGCGCGTATATATAAAGTAAAAGACCTGCGGATGAGTCGCGCACGTAAAATTTTCTCTGTGAGTCAGCGATGTGTATGCACACGTTTCTATACATTTCTATCCATCGAGATTCTCATCATTCCGGACGCGCGCTATGGACGAATCTCGCATCTTTTTTATGATCGCTGCTCGTAGTGACGTAAGGGCCACTACACGCACGTTAAACGCTATTATCGGCTTATACTTAGTGGATATATAGACGATGCTGGGCTGTTTTGCTTGGATTTGTTTTTATTTATCATTTTTTTTTCTTTTTTTTTATACGAACAGATTTACGCGTCGGCGAGTCTTTTAATTCGACTGTTTTCGAATTTCGTATGTATTATTCTATTTTTAGAACGCGAGTTGCATTATTTGTCTATTAATTTGAGCAATCGTGTCGGTATTTATGAGAAATTTTCCGCAGACGCTGCTGAGTTTCGCATACTTTATATAGTTTCCTGAAAAACTGCTTTTGACGGTAATTTGATGCAGCATGATGATAAAACTTTATTGGTACTTTGTCAAAATAATCTTGGTAGCTTAGCCAAAAATACCATGTCGAAATAATTATATGCTATAAAAGGCATGAACTTTATTACTCTGTATTTTCCACTTCATATGGCTTAAATCGGGACTTTTCTGCTGCCGTCATGGATACTTTAATTAAACGACTAAAACATGCATTACCGTGGAAAATGTAGGTGTGTCGGTAACGCCTAAGTGAAACATTGGTATTTTCTCATTAAAGGAGACTAATTCTGCAAATGACTTTGCAGGACGCAATTAAGAAGACCGCAAAGGACGATCATAAATGTACCTAAACACTGGCTACGTTCTTTTACGAATTGCCATTGTCTCTCGGAAACGCTGCGAAAACATAAAGCGATTTCTCTAACAATGATATTACAAAATCTCCGTTTAACGAAGCGTCTAATTCGTAGCATGAATCTCTGGTCATAATCAGTCGATTTAAATTTTACGAGCTCAATTTCTGCGATGTGTCGATATTGAACGCGATTAGAAATTGAAATTTGGCATAAACTCGCGTTGGAAGAGGCTAGCGAGAAATTGAATCTGCGCGAGATTTGTATGTCAGAGTTTATTTAGCAAATTTATTCGATTCTCGCAGGCTTTAGAATGACAGGAAATAAAGACGCGATGACTATTATTCTCAGACTATGTTGAGATCCAATTAGGATATATATCTAGCATTCATCTTTACTGTTCATGAATATAAATCATTATTAATTATTCCGCAATTTTCATAACTATGACGTAACAACGAATTTTTAGTTCAATCATTGAGCATAAATATACTTCAGCAATTTTATCACACTAAAGTATAAGTATTAACATTAGAATGAAATATATTTTCAACCTATTTACGCATGTGCGATGTAAAATAATACGAGTAAGATCTATTACAATATAAATCGACGTGAAACAAATTATTTATTGGACTTTAACAATTATATTTAAATACGTTTAACAAAAAAATTGCTGTTATAAATACAACGATAAATCCTAAACACATTGTTTTCTTATACCCTAAATGCAAAAATATGCGAATCAATTTAAAGTTTTGAGTGTTCCTGTTAGCTACATCTATTTGAAAGCAGAATCTCGTTCGAACCATCGACGCACTTCCTATATCTTGTACTTACTAAAATCGCGTGTCAGAACTCTTCCTTTTTTCCTCGAGGGCTCCAGTTTCCTGTAACACTACCACCACCTTTTACGAGCACTTCGTGAAATTGCCTAAATTAGCTCCGGGGTTCAAAAAGGTAGTTACCGTATGCAAATATGACTTGCTTTGTAGCTGTAAGTAGCCACGCTCCTCTTCTTTTAAATATAAGGAAACACGTAAAAAAACATTAGGCAACGAAATAAGAAAAATACGCGCGCTTACAATGATTTTTTAAAACATTTATTAACTGTATTTACATAAATAGAATAACACAGATGCACGCGTTACGATAACTTACATTACGACGAACAAGACGCGCACTTCTAATTCGCATTGACTTATCTCCCCAATTTTCACGTTTCGACCAACAGATCTCAAGCATTTAATTCGAAATTAAAGTAACATTTCGTTACGTCTACAATCAACGCAAATATTTCAAAGCTGTCTTCGTTAATTTAATGATTATCGGAAAAGAGAAACATAATCGTAATCGATACAAAAATGTATAAAAATTGGTGAAACATATTCTTCGTCTATACTTCAAAATAATTTAGAAAAACTATTCGAGTATATTTTGGCGTTAACGCGAGAATAGCATCTTTTGCATTTACAGTACTTTCAAGTGATTGTTTAAGAACGAACGCGAAATGTGCAAAGATATTTTCGCAATAAGTCCAGCTTATGCATTATATGTATAATATTATTATTTGGTATAATATGGAAGCTTACAAGCAGGAGGAATGTTTCCGCAACAAAAGCTCATTTGATATTTGCTAAAGCTTGTTTTGAAACTTGTGAAAAGCTTTATATCATTGACGAACAATTTCTCACACTTTCATCTGCCGTAAACTGTAGTTTTCCTCGAAAACTTTATTATTGTCCATTTCACATTTATCAAATTTAATGAAATTAGCTAATATACATGTACGTTTCTCAATAAAAGAATTAAGCTTACAACTGATATGTAAAAAGCTTGAAATGATTGCCTCCATTCCACTCGAAAAACAGAATATTCTTTTTATACTAGTCAGTTATTAATGTTTACTATAATAATCTAAAAAATATTCTATATATAACGAAATACGTAGAAATAACTGAAATAAAGTTTCATATTTAGCGATATATAATACTGACTTTATTTTTGATTCGTACTATTCAAAATCGAAAGAAATCTAATTCATACACACTTACACTTGTTAAATTGTCAGAGTGTCCGCAAGATTTCATTACACATTAAACATCTACAAACTGTCATTTGCAATCTTAACGCGCCCTATAACTATATTGAAACTTCATAGTATATAATATGTAATATCTTTTCAATATTGACTGTTGTCATGTGTCACAAAGGCAACACTATTTCCTATGTGCAGGAAAAATTTGTTTGAGTGTGAATTCACGTGCTGAATCGACTACGAAACTTTTTTCTTTGTTTTAATCAAGCACACAAGTTTGTCTTACATTCTGTTTTTTGTGATAATAATAAACGGTCGCATCATAGTTTAGCTTTAGCTGTAAAAGAAAACAGAAAATTTGGAAAAAAAACTAGTTTTATATTCAAAAATATGTGCATGTATTTATTTCAGTGCGACCAAATGAAGCTACTGCAATATTGTGTATCTTTATTCAATAAACATTGATTTAGACCAAAATATTTGTACTCAGGTTTCATTTTTTATATAGTTAGAAAAACGAGTATCGACTTACAATTACAATAATAGACGTTCGAGGATATATATATATATATATATTCATAAACCTTTTCATCATTTTTGCAATTACAATTGAAGATCTCCACGATAACTAAAAAGTAATTGTTAGTAAAAGCATTTCGTATATACTAGCGAGTTAAATATAATTTACAAATCATTAAAATCTCTTTAGCATCACTACTAGGAATCATTTAAATCATTCGAGATTGATACACCCAGAAAACTTTTCCTTCAAGCACCAATCGATTTCACTCTTTTTTTTCCCTCACTTGCTTAAAAATGACATTTAGCGTAAACTAAAAAACATCGATGTATAATCGGTTCAACGAAAGTACGGAATTTCTGGATGCACAAGAATAAAAGTAGATAGTCTTCGAAGAATTATTGTCGTTCAAGCGCAATACGCATATATTGCATTTACATTAACGATATTATTTTTTCTCACAGCTCAGTATCTAGCACGTTATCATTTTTCTATTTGTTTCATATTCTTTTTAAGGACGGTCTAAAGTAAGCTTCATAGCAAAAACGTAAATCGAAGAGTATAATTTATTAGGCGAAAAATTGCTTTATTGCCAGCGATTCATATTCAATAATCGTTACGAAACTCAAGTTTGCCTAAAAAATAAAAAACAAGGACATTACGCGAAATGCACAGGTGAAAACAATTAAAATGTCGAATAATCATTTGAATGATTTTATAAACAATAACAACGAGAACATATATATATATATACATGAAACAACAAGTTTCATTACATCATGGTTTTTATCTGTGCATTTCAAAATAATCGGATGTACAAATCGCTTTAACATATAGCGAAACTCCAACTATAGGCTATCGGATCAATTGACGTCGTATCCACCTTTAACATTTGTTTCTATTACAAAAAAGTAGGTATACAAAGTGAACGATGAAAAATATACACATGGAAAGTAATCACAGCTTCTATTATAAGGACTAAATTAATTAACAAGACCCAGTCTTTCGAAAACAAAGAATCTCTTCTTTTCTCTTTTAAATCTAACAAGAGCGCGCGATCGAATGGTCACGAAATCAGCGCACGACGTAGAATGAAAAAAAGAAATGTGTCTTGTTATTCTAACAGCTCATCTCATCTATCGCAAAATCAGTATATTCCGTGGCATTTGTCGCGAACGGTATTATCGTTTAGCGTAAAGTAGAGGAGGAGGAGGAGGAGGAGGATGAGGAGGAGGCGGGATCGATTATCGCGTCCACCGGGCTTTTGTTACAGTCTGCAGCCGCGCCGATTCCCTCCTCGGTTGCGCCTTTCGACTTGTCGCCGATTCCCTCCTCCTTTCCAGTTTTCGGCTTGTCGCCACTTTCGTTTTCCTTTGCAGTTTTGGCTGTGTGGCCGCTTCCCCCCTCGTTTCCGGCTTCCGAATCGTCGCTGCTCTTTGCCAAACTCTCGTGATTCTTCAGGTATTGAACCACTAGAGTATGTCCAAAGGTCTCAGCTTCGTCTATAGGCCGATTGCCCCACCTGAAAAATCGGTTTAGTTACCTCGAATTAATTTAAATATAAGATAATAATGAATTATTCCAATTGTTGGATAATAAAGAAAGACTCTGAGCCGCATATGTATATAATAAGTGAAACGAGAGCACGCGATGGGTATTTCGGAGCGAGCTGCGAGACGAATCCGCTAATGTAAGTAAGGCGCGAGCCTCTTGTTGCTCGGCTTATTGTGCGCGTGCTCACCTGTCCTTGGGATCGTGGGGAACTCCGCACTGCCCGATGAGAAACTCGACGCAATCCAGATGACCTTCGCTCGCTGCCAGATGGAGAGCCGTTCGGCCGTCGTAATCGGAAAGCGTCATGTCCACTCCGCTCAACCGGTGCCTGAAAATATATACAATCGGAGAATATACCTTTGCATTGGTACTTACTTATATCGTTCCAACTGTTTGCAGATGCGAGTATGCTCGGACGTGCAGACGCGAATAAAACATGTCTCTAGAAATTATAATTTGGTATCTGATGAAAACATCTTTTTTTCTGCTAATAAGTGCAGTTATTAAAAACGGTATTTTAGATATGCGTGGTATTTACTGCCTGAATATAAGCTTAAATAAGCTAATGAATTCATTTTGTCGATGTTTGCGAAAATAATCATGAAGCGCGCTGCGGGCGATGAACGGCGATGAACGATCATGTACCGATGCAGGAACATAACCACTCGAGTGCCTTTGACTACTCCCATGAAATATAAGTCCATAAAATATTTATATAGTACCGGGAGCTTGTAGACTCGTTTATGCGTACAACTGCTGAATGGGTTTTACGAGAGAGCAGAAGAGTATTATTTACTCTACGGCGATCGGGCAACAAATCAGACTACAAGCACGGTAAATACTCGATTTTTCGCGTTCTTTAAACAAAAAGATAGTGCAGCCTGATTCATAATAGAATTTTTGTGTCTTTACCGAGGTCTTTACAGTGCTTGCGCTATTCCGATAGCTTCTCGAAATGAACGTTAACAGGTAAATGTATATGCATGAATTTCACTCCAAGTTTTGACTTAAGATTTAAAGATACCTATTTTTTGTTCATTTAATCTCGAGATTTACATCTTTATTATGTTCATTGTAGCTCTCAAATTATCTTTAATATTTTTGTATAAATTTAGGTGCTATTTACAAATCTATTAATAAGTTACTGTGAAACAAGCGGTTTAAAAATATCGAGGTAGTAGGTTAAGATTTCGAAAAAATTTCAAAATTCGTTTCTTATTTTATTTTTACATTCTCTATTTAGATGTCTTTGTTTGAGAATCCTATTATTTATTCTACGGGAGGAAGTCACCTTTAACCGCGAGAAATTTTTTCTCGTAATAACTGGTTATACAATATGTATATAAACTTGAAAGAACTAACTAAAAATAATAATTGATATTGTTTTATTTGTTGTTATTTTTAGAAGGCTCTACCGCGATTTTTCACAACGCAAATTATCGCTACAAGCAATCCAAAACTCAGCGAAAAAACGAAGCTTCTTGAGCGCGCGAAAGAAAACAATGGAACAAGCTGCTTAATTTACAAAGTGTTTTCCTCGCTTCTTCCTGGACGTATACGTTTGTATAGGCGACTGAAGGAGGAAACTCGAATGAAATGGCAGAAGCTGATCGCGCGATGTTTGATGAGCTTTTACTTCAAGTTAAGTATGTGTATATGTATATATATCTCTTAACGTGTTTTGCGACTCACCACTCCAAGTTATCTCGCATACTGGATATGCGGAACGTTTTAGTTGTTTGTTGAACGGTGTTTTGCGTGTGCGTGCGTTAGTATAATATAAAATGGCGAGTAAGTATATGTGGGTTAGTGTTGCATTTCCGTTCCTATGATTATTTACTAACTTTTCTCAACTCAACAATCTGCTTAACATGATTATTAATTAGAATTTTTTTTCCTTCACCTTTTTAATAAAGTATTGGGTCTATAGTTATTAAAATATTTCGAGAGCTTAGATACTATTATTCCGTACACCTCACTTTTTTCAATTTGGAATTCTGAAAAAACTCAAGAAATTCAAAGACTCGGTAGCTTCCAATTATCTCCAGATCTCTAAAAAGAAGTCTCCAGGTCAGAGGTTTGTTCACCTCTCGACCTTCATATTCCCTGCATATCTTACCAGAAAAAGATAAAAAAGAGCTCGCTTTACCTGCGCATAGCAGTGACATCGCCACTGGCAGCACTGAAGAGCAGATTAACGATCGACAGTCCCTTCGTCTCGTACTTGTGCCTACGTGGATCCCTCTTGTTGGTCGCGTGCTTGAGATTGTCGTACCTGTGGAAATTGAACTCGGTGACGAGTTCCTCGCAGAACTGCACGCCGCGGCAGGAATTGCCCAGCGAATCCAACGGCGGCGACCACGTGCAGATACCCATTACGTTCGGTATCACTACCAATAGGCTACCCGATACTCCGGATTTCGCTGGTATACCCACCTGTGCGAATCAACAGAGATTTTTATGTCAAGATTTACACCTCGATAAGCATTATTGAAATGATTTACATCTTTTTTTTTTTTTTGCTTTTGATCGAAGGATAGAGATTTAGATTTAGCAGCATCGACAAAATTTATTTTGTTATACATATAATGCTTGGTTTTACCTTAAAAGCAAATTGACCACTGTAATCGTACATTCCGCAGCTGTGCATCAGACTGAGAACATCACGGACGCTATCTGGTTTGAGGACTTTTTCTTCTGTTATTGGACAAATTCCACCGTTCGCCAGAGTTGCTGCCATCACGGACATTGACTCGCAATTAGCTTCCATCGAGCAGCACTGAAAATATGCAATATTTGCTTTTTTAACCTCTTCATATTCGGATAATACAAGATGCTTACAATTTAACGGAAAATACACATCATTTATATGAATAGGTAAAGTATATCGAATCTTTAAATACATTGACTTTGTTTTAGATATTTATATTTAGAAAATTAATTTACATATTTATTAAATCTGTTTCAGTCAAATCCAGCTATGTTACAAATTCTCGACGTATATAGCAGATGAATAAAGAATCAACAGACTTTATTTTTTTTTATTTTAGATATGAGCCGAAGAGTGTTATTACGTCATAAAAGAATTATTTTTCACTTTATTCGATCATAAGTGGCTTCTGCTGATTTCCAGGAATTGTTTTTCTCGATAAACTTTAAGAAATCACTTTTTATAATTACAGGACTATAACAATCTCACTCCTTTCGCACACCTATAGTCGATAAGTATAAACGAGCAAAGCAAAGAAATATTCACCTGGAAATAAAAGTCCATGCACTCGCGAAGATTCGTTTTCTCCGGATAGCATCTGTGCTCCCTCATGTAGAAGCCGAGTGCGTAATTTCTATCGGCAGCTTCGCGCTCAGACAGAAAGACGGCATTATTAAAACCTAAATTTTCACCTCCGGATAGCCTTTTGAAGTAGTTCATCGTGAAGTCGAATTTTTCGGCGAGCGTCATCTCGGGCTTTATCAAGGTCTTCAATAGCGAGCAGATTAGTATAGCACCTGCGTTGATCATCGGGTTGTGAGGCTTTTCTGCAAACGGTATATAACGAGACTAAGTCATAATATAAAAAAAAAAAAATTATTTTTATACTTTTATTTCATATGAATTACAAAGTTGTCATGTAATTAAAAGGAAATAATAAAAATAATAGAAACTCTTATAAACTAAGACCTCAAAGTGAAAAATTAAATCAAGTCAGTCGTAGAATATCTACGGCTATTTTCGTAAAACGATCGATGAACGCACTCACTGTTGTGATCCAAAACTAGCTCATTAAAATTCCTTCCAGATGGTTCCTGGCCAACGTACTGATGCACCACCTCCTGTCCAAGCCGTTCCAAGGCTATCGCATAAGTCAGCGGTTTGCTGCAGCTCTGCAGTGTGAAGGGGATGGTGGTGTCGCCGATGCTGAATCTCTGGCCGTCGATCGTGCAGACCGACACACCCCAATACTCCGGATTCATGCGAGCCAATTGCGGAATGTAGCCGGCCACCTTGCCCTCGATGTTCGATTTGCACTTCCAGTAGAAGTCCTCGATGTGCTTCGTGAAGCCCGGGAAGTCCGGGATTATGAACTGGGACCTGAAGGCTCGCGATATCAGGACTATGTTCGGCGTGATGATTCTGTAATCGGCGATCATTCATTTTATAACGTGCCCAGTCGAATACTATTTTCTTTAAAGAATTTTGAGCAGGATTACGCAAGAATTTTTAGTGATTCGAATGATCGATAAACGAAAATTATTACATCAGAAATTCATTGATTAGTTTCATTGTTATGTTAAAGTCATGAAAAAACTCAACGCTTAAATTATAATTAAGGTTTTTGTGAAAAAAGAGGTATAATTTACCTTCGAAATTGTTCTCGATCCAGCTTTTGCGTTTCGTGTGATATTCCTTCGTGTCCGCCAGCTTTGATATGTTCCTTTTTCAAATTTTCCGTAAGCTCTTGTAACCGTGGATCGTTCTTCCTTAATCCAGTCGTTCTCAGGGCCTAATAATCAAAATAAACGTACAGCTTTGATTATAATCTACGATAAAAAGAAAACATTTTTCGATTAAAATATATAGGTATACTGTGCAAAGTCCAATTCTAATAACTATTTAAATTATTTGACAAGATAACTCTATATTAAAATTAAACTTACAAGTCCGCGTATTTAAATAAATTGTGCGCGTTACTCACGGCCAAGAATTTTCCAACGTGAAGTAATCCGGTCTCTTCATTCCTGAACATATCAAACATGACATCCTCTGCATTGGTTGCTGCATCTTGGTCTCCAGCACTGAAATATTAATAAATTAATGTAATTTTTATGCACGTTTATTTGAAACTCTGAACAATTTATCGCAACGACTTCTTAAAAACGAATAGAATGCGATGATAATAAATTAAAACTATAATTTAATAGCAAGAAATGCTGTATGTACTTTGAATTGTATATTTATATAATTAATGCTTTTAAAAAATTTTCACGAAAATAAATGAGTTTATTGCAATGCAATCAAGCGAAATAGTGCTTTAAACTGGCGATACTTTATACTTTTATACTTGCAATGAACGAAAATAATTACACGAATTTAAGCATAAAGCTTAAACGGTAAAATTGAGTAATAAATATTGCGAACCTTCAATGGATGCTTCTGCTAAATTTATAAAACATAATGTTATTTGCACAATTGTCAATTAAAGAAGGATAAAAAAGATTCTAAAACAGGATTGAAAATAGTCTAGAATTCGTTTATGATGCAGTTCAATGTCATAGAAATTTGTGTAATGTTCGAATGCATGGATTTGAAAATAGTCTTAATAATGGATTTTTCCATGCCAGAAAATAAGCATGGTACTCACTACATGTAATGGCTGTCATGTATGAAGCTGTAATCGCTGGAAAGAAGAAATTAGTTTATTAGTAAAACACTACATAACAAAAACATAACAAAAAATGATTATTTATTGTATTAATGGTATTTCGTGGCTACTATATTAATTTGTTAAAAGAAAAGGTTTGCAAGGGTCTACGAGCATAAAAAATATTTCACCAGGAAGAATATCATCCATTGAGTAACAGATACAACTTCTTAAAAGAAATTAATAATTTCTAATTTGTGATTGTAGGTAAACACTCTACATTTATATATTTTGTATTGATACTAATTATTTGTATTACTTTCTTTAACGTACGAATACTGTATCGAGGTATTATTCAATAATACGATTAAAAACTTCTAATCACGATTTTCACGCAATTAATTATCCACAAAAATCTTTACAAATTAAAGAATCAATGTTTTATTCAAGATAATATTATAAATTCCAACACACATCGCTCGGACTAACAACACCGAATAACCATAGCTCCGATTCGGAACTCGACACGGTGATAAAAATAGTTTAACGAAATTTTACCGTACACATGCACTTGACGCCGGACATGATCCTTACTGTCATCCAATATCAAATTCTTGAGCGCGTGAGGTCGATAATAGCGGCTGAACACCTCGAAGTCATCCATAGCTCTTTTGTACATCGACTTATTCGGATTCAATAATCAAAGTTAGACCAACGCGACGCACTTTTATACTAAAGCACAGATCGAAGGTTCTGTGATTTTCTTCAATATCGCGTGAGACGTGACGACGAGACATCGCCGATCTCGATCTTTAAATGAAGCTTTATTGGAGGTTAATATCAAATGGAATTGTAGTACAAACGCTATTTCATCAATGCTACCAATTTACATTTCGATATTATGCATGGGAGCATTTTAATATTGCACATGACTGATACGATTTCTGCATGATCTCTTTTATTTATGGTATATTATTTAAAATACATTATTCAATTGTAATTAAGACGTTGTCTGAATTTTTCTGTTTAATAATGGTATATTTGAAAAATATTGTTTACCATACGCTAATTATATTTTTTAACCGGTTAAAAAGGTTTATTTCGAAGAATCTAGAGTGACTCCCCCACCTTTCTCTCTCCTTCTCTAAATTTGAATTCATACAAAACTATTTCAATACTCATGTAAAATAATAATTGTTGAGTCAATTTAGTCTGTATATTAATGAAACTTCGCTCGTCGATGAGGACATAGTTTGTAGCATGAAGGTATATAAAATAGACTCGCGTAATTGTAGTTCAGAGGCTATAAAAATAGTTAAAACGATGTATATAGACGTTATGCACATAATAGAACACTGCAGTATGTCGTTCCGTATGCAAAATCTGCAGAGAATCTAGAACAAACGTATATAGCAGTTACACGTTTGACAATTGCTTTCAGTTAAAAGGAAATTCGTTAAATTATATTCAATAATTTATTCCTTTTGTGTGATAGTAACTTATTTTTTTGTAAATATATATATACACGGAGAAAAAGGATGTAGCAATATTTATGATGAATATACGAAAAATTACTATGTTGCGTACCAAAGCTGTGACATACTCATTTTATGGAGATTTTTCTTATGTTTATAACAAAAATTACTATTCAACATAGCAATTTTTATAGAAATTTATAGCCAAAATTACTATGTCCATAGTAATATTTGTTATGAATATAAGAAAAATCTCCATAAAATGAGTATATCACAGCTTTGGTACGCAACATAGTAATTTTTCGTATATTCATCATAAATATTGCTA
>UELU01116382.1:0-10942 GCA_900490025.1 Megastigmus dorsalis | reverse complement strand
GGAGGAGGAGGAGGAGGAGGAGGAGGCGAGGGGAGCACGTAGAGGAGAGTAGTAGTGTGCGCGCGCGGACGCAACAAAGACAAAGACAGAGAGACAGATGTAGCTCATTCATCGGGATCGTAGTATACGGCGAGCCCGAAGCTGATTTTAATGCCCCGCAACAGAGCAGAGGGACGGAAATGCGTCGTCGGGCGCCGAGCCATTCGTGTAATGCTTTTCTATGCTATGCATTTTTAGCATACTTTCGCCCTTTCTCTCTCTCTCTCTCTCTCTCTCTCTCTCTCTCTCTCTCTCTCTCACTTTTAGCCCCCTTTCTCATCGTTTTCATGTTTTCGAGCTCGTGCTTTATGGATCGCGGCGGCGCCACCGAAGAGGAAAATGCACCGCGGAGTATGTCTTCTTCCGTGTATACCGACGACACTCGCTCTCTCTCTCTCTCTCTCTCTCTCTTCCGTGCTGCACACATTATGTAGCTTCCCGTCGACAACTCGAAACGCTCCGACACATGCCGTAGTTGTCGCATTCACGCGCCTTTTTTTCCCTCTCCGCCTAAAAACGTCATGCAATTATGTACTTGCTCGCTCCCGTCCAAGTAATTACGCGTTGTTTTCAGTCGCGTTTAAGGTGAGGGAACTTCGCGTCAAAATGAATATTAATTCGTGTGATCCGCTTGTCCCGCGGATGGTTCCCATCGCTGATGTCCCGAATGCGCCTATACGAGTCTTGACGTCTTGCAGCTCTTTTAAAAGTCGAGAACAAACATTTTATGTACTCGCGCTAATTGAATATGCAGTTCTGTTTGAACTGCGACGTGTCTTACCGTACCCGGACCATATCTACTTTTTCTAGTTTCCCAAAGAAATAATTGCAGATAGAGCATATAATGCAATCGTATTTGTTTGCACAGGAAATAACCATTCAATTTTATAGATATATACATATTTTCTATATTCGTATTAAATAAAACATCTTTTTAAAGTTACAACTTTCAATTATTATTATAAATCCATGAAGGTACAAAGATTTTTGTTCATGTAACTGATATTTTAGTAGAATTGATGAAAATAGAAGTAGATGTGCTATCGAAAAGAATATATTATAAGAAGGAGGAAACAAACTTTCTGTTTTGATTGAAACTACGGTATCGATTGAAACTTTTATTGAAGAAATACTTTTATTGAAAAACCAAATAAAAACATTATTTTTTTTAAACAACGAAAAAACTTTACATTATACCAATTTGGAACTTGAGTTATCCAGAGCTCAAATAGATTTCTCTTTGCTCATTGTTGTTCTTACTATCGTAGAAACTTAATAATTGATGTTAACAGAAATAACTTTATAGTGAGTACCCTTTGATGTAACATTTTATCCAATATATTTCGTAAATGAATACAAGTAAAATATGAAATAGAGTAAGTACATGTACTCTATCATCGCAAAAAGCTGATGTGACAATAAAGTAAAAAAAAAATCTTACAAAATGACGATTTATGATTGCCTACTAAGTAATTTTTGCGACATAAGCGTTGTTTTATCAAGAATCAATTATTTTTGTTTTTAGCCATTTACGTACTTTTTAAGTTACAATGCTTTATTCATGCATAATGCGATTGTAGATTACTTTTAATTAAAGACTTATTCCTTTCTGTCTCGTCATTCACAAACCAAAAATAAAAACATAATCTGGAGCACGAAGGAAATCTTTCACGTGGCATGAAAATAAATTGTTTATACTTTTTTTATCGCATTATTGACGTCAAACTCATGTCGCTGGAATTCTTTCTATCCCAAAACAATTTTAATTTTTTGTCACACTTATCTTCTTATTCTCATTTCTTAGTAATACTAATCTCTTGTAAAAACCCGTTTTAAAGCATTTATTAAAAATGTTAGGGACGTTTATCAAGGCGGAAAGAGTTTTATTATCAGAAAGTTAAAATATTTTTGAAAAATTAAGTATTAAAATTTACCTTTCGTCATTCTTGTCCGAAGAGGATATAGTTATGTAATACTTTACGTAAGTAAATATATGAGTGACAAGTCCTGAAAACTAATAAACATTATACCTAAATAACATTTAGCATTATTATTAATTATTATTTTCGTATAATTTAGCTCTATACTTGATCAGAAGTAGTTACGGCCTTGTATTTCAATAATAGCTACCCCTCGTTGAACCTTACTTTATAGGTAGTTTACGACTATGGATTTACAGCTAGATTTAAAATAGCTTTAATTAGTTAGCAATGCTCATTCAATTTTTCAAATCGACGAACTCGCACTTCTCCTCCACATATAATTAAACTCAAAAATAGAGCATATGCGTATATATCCACGAGCAGAAAATGAAAGAAGAAGCAAGGAAAAAGAAATCTCAGCTTGATTTGCCATGCCATAGTCATCGAGGCGAACTTTTGTCATAAAGCTCTTTCAATTTCCTCCTACACACTCTCTCTATATATATATTCCACTCTGTATATATGTACTCCTCTTTCACGCATATAAGCGAGAAAGAAGCGCGCGCGCAACGGAGGAGGAAAAAGAATAGGAGAATAGAGAAGACGAGGCGAGGAGGCGCTGCACACATTCAAGAGTCCAACTTGTTTTCTTGCCCTTTCAAGTCCCCTCGACGCTTCTGCCGGGCGCTGCCACCGCCGCCACCATGAGCGCACATAACTTTATTGCCGCAGCGAGCACTCGACGAGAGTTCGCGAGAGAGCCGTTATTTATGAATCTCTTATAAAGAGTATAGGTCCTATCCTACATATACCGAGGAAACCGACCGTAATGCCATATCGCATACAGTGTATATAACCGCCGATACGCGCGCGCATAATACGGTTAAAGAGTGGAAGAGCACTGGCGGGGGAGGGAGGAGCTGATGTAGAAAACTCGAGGCTTATATGCCGCGCGGCAACAGCAGCAGCAGTCCACTTGAATTGCGTGACTATGATGTATATATATGCGCGAGCGCTAATTTGTCGTTTGCTCCGCGCAAAGAATAACGAGTTTCGTTTTGGCCAGGCTCGCTGTGCGGAGTGGTCCCAGAGATAAACTTGACTGTATAATAATGACCGATGAACTGGGATATATTATGATTTGAGAAGTGCTTTTACGACTTGTCCAGTTCTTTTTGTTTTATTTTGGATCAAGGAGGCTATTCGCGGGATGGATGCTGGATGGAGGCCAGATCGAGAGCTTTGTGCCAGTGCAAACGAAGAAACGAAAGATGCCTTTTGATGATAAAATTGCCCAAGTTTGAATTTGAAATCGCTGCTTCGTAATGCCACCGCGACATCGGTTGCTGAACAAAAAAAGAACGAAAATGATTGCATTCCGCAGTAGTCCGAAAGATGTGTGAAAACGACATTTTGATATTCGAAATTTCAATTTAATAATTGTTTAATGTTTATACATTAATCAGATGTCCTGCTTTGCTATGCTTTGCTATAACGTGCGAAGCCAAGGATTGATGATCAAAACTCATGCGTGATTTTTTTTTGTTCCGGACTTCCGGCAGACCATCCCACAGGAAATTATGCAGGAAAGGATCCAGAATCTCTGCAGGGATTCTAGCCGGATTTACTGCTATATAACTTTGCTGCAGTATTTTCTTGTAAGATATCACGAAAAGAAAACTATTTTTTTTTATAGAATATATAGTTAAAAGGCCTCGATAAAGCGAGGTGAATTAATTATCTATTGATTTCAAATTTCCTCGTGCTCCAATGACTGTCGAAGAATTTAATTGCACTGTTTATATAGACAGTCCGCCCAAAATTGCCGCCTAGAACGTCAAAACAAATTATTCCAGCGATAACGAAGAGCGAGCCGGATATAGGAAGATGAAAAGAACGATAAAGAAAAGTCAATATTTTCTCGTTCGGCAAACACAGCCTTTTTTCCCTCTTCTATTTTTTTTTCCATTCCACGACTGGGTTATATTGGAAGCTCGCGCGCGCGGCCCTTATGTTCCATATCCGACCTATCCAACTGCAGCGTTTATAAAGAGGGTTTAAGTTTTCCACTCACGTTCGCGCGTTTCCACTCTGGCGGCCGCTGCGGCCATACATACACCTCAGCCAAAATACGTGAGTATTACCAAGTCCCACTAACTGTATATCCGGATGAGATAATCGATGAAGCTGCGCTGCCCCAGCTGATTGACGTTTCGGTTTATGCAGGCATGGCTCGATTCCGGAAGTGATCCTCAATTATATACTCAAGGCGCCGGATGATTTTTATACTTGCGCGCTTCGAGGTGCAATTTGCTACGTCGTTCGTCAAGATTTGCACGTTTTCAAATGAGTATTTTATCTATTGCTATATATTTTAAAAATATATTTCCAACTAGGTTTTAAAGAGTAGAATATGTCGTTACGTTTTATAAGATTTATAGTCAATATGGTAAAACTTTTGTGGTAAAAGAATTCACAGAAAATCGTGCATTTTCGTCGAAAAAATATGCTATATTAAGTAAAGTGGACAAAATGGACATTGGCGCGTTAGTAGAGCAATTCTTAAAATCGTTAGAAAAAGTCTGTCCCGAAGCTTATTTTTCTTGCAAACTATTTTTTCCCGGATACTATACCGCATGTAGAACGGGAAAATCAGCTCATGCAATTACGAGATGGATTTCCTATATATCCAAGGAACTCGACAAATTCAAACTAAAAGTCTTCTACATTTTGAAAAATCGTTCAATGCGTACAACTCCATTTTCGTCAGTCGATTCTCGATCGAAGTCGATAAAGCTCGCATCTGCGTAATATCCCTTTGAGAATTCGCCGAGTCTTCAAGCACATTCCAAAAATCAGACTGTCATTTTCTTATCCATCGGCCAGCAAAAACAAGTTATCCGAATAAGGGAGCTGTAATCGAATAGCCGTTTGAAAATCTCCGGCGCTGCGGCGGTGACGACGGATTGCGAAAACTGCCGAGGTCCTTTAATTCCCAAAGCGCGTCTACGTATCGCGCGCACAACCGACCGCCCCCACTTTAGTCTCCTCTCGCATATATACGCTTATACTTTGACGTCAAATAATGCGATTACGCGACTTTTCCCCTGAGAAGCCATGGGAAATTTCAATAGACTTTGCACGAGCTTCGAGAGAGTAAATAATTCTTTTTTCTTAAATGTTGTTTATTACACAATATTTTTGAAAATCTTAAATATTAAGGGGATGCCGGAGTCGCCTGTTTTACCGACATTAGGTTTTTCAAACTTTTCTCTTTAACAAATTAACCAATTCACTTGAAACTTTTAGAGATGATAGAATGATCATAAATAGAACGTGCTCAGCCCAGAAATTTCCGAAAACTAAAATAATATAGAAGCTAGAGGAGAAAATACCAAATTATTACTGATTTCAATTCAATCCAAGAGATGGCATGATTCTGACTTTGCAATTATATTTCAAATTAAAAATATTATATTTACGCAATTTATTGGTAATTTCAGGGCTGAGCGCGCTTCAATTATGATCATTCTATCATCTCCTAAAATTTCAAGTCAATTGGTTAATTTGTTAAAGAGAAAAGTTTGAAAAACCTTGTGGGTATTTCGATGTAGTAAGGGCGGGAAATTTAAATTTTTAGTGACTCCGACGTCCCCTTAACGGTGTGATAAAATTATTTTTACACAAACAGTCAACATTAAACTACATCAGTGCAGTTTTTGCTTTGTCAATGTTCCGTTGATTGTCTATAAAGGCTTAGCAGTAACAAACATTTAATAAAACAAGTACTTTGAGTATTTTTTTTTACTACAATGATTTTATCCATTTTTATTTTGCATACTGTGCAAAATAAAATCTCATTTCATCTCTTAGAGCGTGAACTGTAACAACTGAATATGCGTATTATCTCACTAGTATTTCTATTAATTACACATGCTACGTGTCCCTACAGCTTTGCGCTAATAACGAGATTATACTGAAATTGCGCAAAGGCACCGAGACATTAGGATGATATAGGCTTGGCTCTTTGACCCTATCCGGTATTACAGGAATTGTAATGGAACGTAAACAATTTGATTATAATGTCCGTGTAGGCGTTTGCCCAAGCCATTAATGTAGTATATCAATCCTCGAAAATGACACGCGATGAAAGCCAAATCATACCAGTGGCATAAATGCCTGAAACGGAATTCGAAAAGTGTAATACTGCAACTGCGGTGCTGTCGTTCATAATCCGAATTGCTTCGTGCTGTTAAACAATGGATCAATTCTGCGTATTTGTATTGCGTTGTTGATTTGGACCGCAATAAAGATTTAGCAATCGCGAATTGATGACACTGATGTTCACGCTAAATCAGTTACAGTAAAATCAATGGACTCTAAAGTAAAATCTTCTCTAAAAAAATACGACTTTTACTCTTTAGTTGTTTTACTCTGATTGATTTGGCGAGTTCGTATACTATAAAAATTGTAGACCGGGTTATTTTTGAAAATTAAAAATGAAAATCGTCTTTTTTTTAATAAAACTTATTTTTAAATATTCACACATCGTAGCAGATCGATATACAACTGGCTAACGTATATTTGAATTGCTAAGTAGATGCAACAAAAAAGTTCGAATTAATCGTTTGAATTTGTTTCTCTCCTAGAATCGAAACTGCGATGTAAAATAATGAAAAGCATTCATTTGTCATACACTCACACCCATTTAATCTCGTTCTCTAGTCGTCCATGTCGCTATTATTCTACCATCTCCACTTTCCGTCGTTCAAACTCTCCCCCTTGTATAATTCTTATATTCCCTAAAAAATTTCGTCCCTCGTTCAAAAGCAACATAGCTCTATAACCTCGTACTCTACACCGCTGTACATAAAATATAGCTCGTCTATATATGCTCGACTGGAGAAATTGCGAATTTTCTGGAAATCCGCCGCGTCGACGGAAGAAAAAATCCACGCTCGACTGGAGCCGAGGGACGCTTGGACCGGGGTGCGACGAAAAAAAGGAAGCAGCTACACACATACACACACAGGCATTTACAATTGAAATGCACGGGCGTATAGAAAGCGAGAAGTAGAGAAAAAAGGCGTGGGACACGGGTATCGGCTCTATACTCCGGGCTCTGCTGTTGCGCTCGAAAGTAGAAATAGAGTGAAATTCAAAGGGATGAAGGAAGCACTTCGCAGCAGCAACGCTTGGTTCATTGAAAGGAAGCAGAGCTACAAAGACAGACAGATAAAGAGAGAGAGAGAGGGAGAGAGAGAGAGAGAGAGAGAGGAGAAGAGAGGGAAGAGAGGGACAGAGACGGACAGAGAGGGACAGAAAGAGAGAACAGAGAGAGATAGAGAAATAGAGTAGGAAGCAGAAGAAAGATAGGGAGTTGACTGGATAAAGAAAGAGATGAAAAGGGGGGCCTAGGGGTGGTAAAAGAGATACTCGCAGATTGGGACGAAAGCTGTCAGGCGGCGAGAAAAGTCCAACTCTTTCTCTCTCTCTCTCTCTCTCCCCTCTCTTCTTATCTCTCTCTCTCTCTCGCTCTCTCATTCTCCCTCTAACTCTCTTTGTTCTTTGTTGGCGCGTCGCGCTCGCGCACTCTCTTCTGCCAACGCGCATATACATATATATATACATATATGTGGCGATCGTTGTGTGATCTCGAATGCGGGTTTGGAAACCAGTTCAAAATCGCCCCCTGATCCTCTGACGCTTTATCTCTTTCAGTCTCTCTCTCTCTCTCTCTCT
Source organism: Megastigmus dorsalis (assembly GCA_900490025.1). Taxonomy (NCBI): domain Eukaryota; kingdom Metazoa; phylum Arthropoda; class Insecta; order Hymenoptera; family Megastigmidae; genus Megastigmus; species Megastigmus dorsalis. The sequence goes on along the minus strand of UELU01116382.1, from coordinate 3,239 downwards.
CTCTCTCTCTCTCTCTCTCTCTCTCTGCTTTCTTCTCTATATAGCTCTTATATATGGTTAATCGTTACACTTTTTATTCCGCCTCTTCTTTTTTTTCGTACAGTCATTTGCCGCTTTCAGGATCGAATAGAATTTTTTTCGCCTCTACATACGACTCCAAATGGGTATATACAGGCAAATTTTTTCCAACATTCCATTTTGTTAGACCCGCTTTCGCATCCCCTTTTGGTTTTGTTTTCTCCCGACAATGTGGCACCCGATATCTACTTATATATATATACCATATATATATGGGAGACTTAAGCTGTCACGCGAAATTAATTCTATTTAGTACTACTATCAAGACCCTATATAAGTATAATAATTCTTTTATGAACGTAAATAATATTTGATTAATTGAATTAATATCAACAGAATTTATCAAGCATACGTACAAATCTGATATAAATCTGACTTGATCTAAAATTTTTATACTTTTTATTTTCATGGAATTACCTGCTAACTCTTGTCTCACGAACCGCATTATTATATATTCTCTTTCAAGCCGCGCAGCATCATCTCATTAGCCTCTGCAATTACCGCATGAATGGAAAAGGCGTGGAGAAAGTGTGGAATATATATAGGCAGACGCGTAAGAGCCAAGACTGCACACGCAAGAGAAATCGTGAAGAATGGGTATACAGGGAAAGAAGCTTCCCCGCCACTAGCAGTCATTAATCTTGGTAGGGTCGTATATTTATCTTTTCCAATAGCGAATCCTCAAAGCGATCGCTTCAATTCACTTAGCCTTCGGCCCGTTCGATATTTACTCCGTGTGCCCGAGCTGATAAGGTTCTGGGGCGCGACTCTCAGCGTTCAATCATTCAATCAAGCAACTCCTTGATTACAGTCAACGAATTTCATTACAGACGCAGAGAGACTGGCGTAGACTCTATATAGAACCCACGCGCGCGCAACTCGCCCGGAGATCCTACTCCGTGCCACGGCAATATATTAGATAAAGATGCTTTGAGACTTTCCATTCCGACAATGAAATATCAATGAGCTGGATATGTTTTCGACGTCGATTCTGCTCTCTTGTACTCTAGATGCTACAATCGAATGGCACAGAACGCTTGGTTACCCGGTGCTATCTATACACTCTCATTACGAGATGTTGATATGGATTCATTGGATGCAGGATTATTTCAAAGTATAATTTCAAAGTATAATTTCAAAGTATAACCGCATGATACTTAAATGCCGTTTTAATGCAATGTATGTTCTATCTTCGAGTTCCATTATATATGTATATTAATTAGGAGTTATAATTGATGTTTGCTGCGAAAACTGACTGGCGTTCGCTTCGCGATAGTTACAGATGTTCGATAATTGCCTTACCATCATAGAATCATTTTCTCCTGTTTTTGAAAAATTTAAATACTCGATCATCTTCACAACTATTTTATACTTGTGAGTTTTTTTAAAAAGGAATCCACAACACTTCCCTGTAAATCTTTTCAAAATATATATAATGCCTTTTCAATTTTCAGAAAGAAAAACGTAATGAATACAATTTTATACTACGCATTAAAAAAAATCCAACTCACGGTTATAAGCAATAAAAATAAGGTGATCGTTTATTCGTCAGTTATTTTGAGATGTATGTCTTTTTTAAAGGTTGATTGAAATTGCAGTCAGTTATTGATAAGCATTTCACCACATATTTAATCATTTGTATAGTCATACCATCACAAAAAGAGAAGATCACTTCTTTGGTCTGAAAAATATGTACCAAGTTAAACTATTTGACAAATATATATTAAACTAAATATATTGAAAATATATTAAGCAAATATATTAAAAATATATTCAGAAATTATATTAAATATATATTAATCTTGAAGCTTTAATGTCTTCGAGAAAATGAATTGCTTTATAATTGTTATAATTTATTATACTTGTTTATGTGATCCCCAAGGAACATTAAACTTTTGAAGCGATAAATTAATATTTGGATCAGTTGCTGAAATTCCGAGGATATATTTATCTGATAATCTATTATAAATACTACTAGCTTTATTCAATTTCACTGACCGATCACCATAGAAAATGAGGAAAATTTAATTAATTATTCAATCGTAGAGTACCTAATTATTCGCTTTCAATAAAAAAAATATATATCTATAACAGGTAGGATAATCGTATTAAAATTATATCACTACCGTCTCACGCGACTTCTTGCTAACGCAATTATTGAAACATTAATCGCTTTTCTGTTTTTTATATAAAGCTACATAATTGAGATAAGATACTATAAATTTTAAAATAATCCCATTTTTATGTAATGGAGTTATAAGAAAATTGGTGATTGATCCAGAATCGCGACAGTATGTCTTTTTTGAAAAAGAATTGAAATAGATTAAAATTAATTCAACGTTAAAACCCACATTTTGCACACATTTATAAAAAAATGTAAAGACAAATCATCGAGAAACAAGAAATATTATTGTATTCGTGGAATCAATTGATCTCCTGGATCAACACAACGCCTCTGCTAATTTATTATCAATAATTTCCAAGCAAATCGCAAAAGGTTCGAATTCAAAGCCTTCAAAGACTCAATCTTGAGTCTTCAGTCGCGGTCACGAACGTTTGACGTGGCACACGCGCGCGACTACATCGCCACGTAACGCGGGGGCGTAAAATCCGCTGCTCTCCGTAACCCGGATGTCAAGCCTCGATCTGTCCACCCCCGTAAAGACAACCGCGGCAAAAGTCTCCGCACGCGAGGAAGAAGCAGAGACCGAGGCTCTTAAAGTCGTCACCGCGGACTTACAGACCGCCGTCGCTCTATATACGCTCCACGTTATGAGCGACGCACACACAGCCGAGGAGAGCTATACATAATATGAGGGCTGTGCGCGCGAGACCCGTGGAGGAGTATAATCGGCTTCGGTGAGGAGAGAGGAGGCGTTCAACTGCGGCTTCACGTCAAAGCACTATACCGTGTGTTTAAGACCTATCTACACCTGTTGGTGTGGGTGAGCTCGCCCATCTATGTGTGTGTGTGTGTGTGCGCGATGTTTACGCTCGAGGGGTTGCAGGAGAATGGCTGAGCCGTCAGCTGTCACAGCGCCTATAGCCACCGCGACACCATCAATCATCTCGTCATCGTGTGCTCTTGGACCTGTCTTATCTGGAGCTTATAATATATTATATACACATATAGAGCTGTCGATGAATATAAATATATATAT
>UELU01116380.1:0-17057 GCA_900490025.1 Megastigmus dorsalis | reverse complement strand
TAAAATCGTGAAAATTTCTAACAGGGATTTAATGCTGGTATGTTGTTTTATACAAATTTTTTAGTTGTAGGACTTCAAAAAGTCACCAACATATAGGAAATATTATTTCCAATATATTGTCAATATAAATTTTTTCGATTTCAAAGAAATCAAAGATATTTTGATACTACTTCCTTCAATATATTGTCAATAATTGATGCGCCCCCTGAGCGTAACATTGTTAATATATCAGAAACAGCTTGCGATATATTGGCAATATATTGCTCATATTTACTGCAATGCATTCGAGATAGTATCTTTACATCTCCGGAAACGCTATGCTTAAAGTAGAAGTAGAAACAGCCGAATAATGCAAGACACTGATTTTCAATTAACTCTTTTTCAAATTTCTGATAAGCGATGACGTAGGTTTTATAGGTTTATTCTAAATATTGCATTTTATGATGATCTCGTTGGAATCCTCCTTTCTCAAAACGTGAAGGCTAAAATAATTAGTTATAGAAATTAGATAATCAATCCTACTTTTTCCTGATTAGTACAATGAACACGAAATTCAATTAAGCAAAAATTCCTCTAAGAAATTATATAAGAGCAGGGTAAATTGATTGAATCAGTCGCAATTTGATTTGTCAGTGTCAGTAATGCAGGACCGTGTGGTGGGTCTCCTAAAGCCGACGAAAATAAAAATAAAAAACACCGTAGCCCTTCTGAACCTGGAACCTTCTCCGGTAGAAAGCTGCAGACAAAGAGGGTACACACAAAGCGAGTAGGAGAGAGAGAGAGAGGGAGAGAGAAAGTGAGTGAGAGAAGACGAGGGGGAGAAGCAAAAGGCTATAGAACATCTATTACTCCGGAATTTACGGGACACGTAGGTGGAGTGTATCCGAGCGAATTTCGATAATGCAATAGACACACGGGAGTTAGAGAAATGCGTCTCGGTCACAAGAGCGAGAGCGGACTCATTGTCATTGATTATTCGCGTAACTGAGATTGGTGGAACGCGGAAATTGCGGACAAGGCCGCAGCAGCAACAGCTGCTATAGCAGTGCTCGCGTCCCGTGTCTGAGTGTCCCAGCGTATAGCCAAGAGGGGATGGAACCTCCGAGATCGAACGCTAATGTTTATCTGGCACTCGCTCGCGCCTTTGTGCGCACCTTCGGGGAAATCCTTTTAGTCTTATAAAAAAAAGAGAGAAAATGAGAGAGGAAGAAAAAGCCAGAGCTCGAGGTTTTATAGAGGTAGAGACGCAGTCGTTTGGCGGTACAATGATGAGGCGAGGAGAATAGAGGAGATGTTTGTGCACGATCTGCATTAGCGCGATGAAAGTGTAACAGGCTTCGGTAGATAAAGGGGTGCGATTTATAAATCAGCGAGGGAGCTGATATCGAGGACAGCAGTACTGGTCCTGCTTCATTTGCAAAATGAGTGTTAGAATCTTATTCTAACGGCAGGGAAATTTTACTTTTAAAAGTAGAGGATGTTTGAGTTTTGTGCAAATCGAGAGGTGATTGTTGTAAAGCTCTGAAAGTACAAAATTGATAAGACATCCTTGAGAGAACGTTAAAGCTCCAGCATCGCATTACGAACATTCTTTTATTTATGATCTGATCTACCTATAAACTTAATTAGTGGATTTTTTTACCGGACTGATTTTTTCTCCGAATTCTGAACTCTATAATATTTGATCAAAATGCAACTGCACAACCTTTTTTTTATTACTGCTTGAAAAACGAACGTACAGAAGATTAACTGGTCTAACTTTTTATTCGAGCTTTCAATTTTAATGCACGATAATTCAAATTACGTGAGTTCTTAGTACCCTTCAAAAATCTTATTTTACTTTCGAATTTATTTTCGGTTTTAAGCAAGTACAATAAAAATTACGTTTTGCGAGAAATTTCACTTATTGTCCACTAATTTTATTACTTCTCTTTGAAACGGAAGATTAATTTTCTAACTTTTTCAATTTATAAATCACTATGCGTATTTATCACTATGTATCTATAAAATGTATTGTATTACTTCACGTATTAAATTAAATCACAACAAAAAAAAAATTAAAATATATACTTTTTTTCTTTCAAAAAAGTAAATAACCAGACGCGTATTGTTACTTTCTGATTTTTTGACAATATCATTGTATATAAAACATTTTTCTAGTAAAATATGAATACTCATATGTGTTATTTTACGCGGAATTCCGAGGTAAATACTCTTATCGCAGGAAATACGGTGAATACATGTACGAGTTCCGGCTAAATTATAACAAGCTATTAAGATACTTGACGTGCTTGATTAAATGAAAAATCGGAGGTAAAGCAAGAAAATCTAGGGGGACTTACGAGGGAAAAGGAGGAAATTAAAAACGTCCCGCGTGAGGCGCCCACGACAGACGAAAAATAAAAGAAAAGAACGACATCGTCCAGGTCACACGCACAAATTAGGAAAAAAGAGCTAGAGGGAAAAGTTAGAGAGAGAGAGGGGGGAAGGTAGAGAAGGTCAGGGTCTCCCAAGTGAGATAGAGATAGATTGAAAGTAGAACAACGGTCTCCTGGATTGCAGGGGGGGGGCAGCATGACGCGCGTGCGTCTCATCTTCGTTACTCTTAGCAACCTTGTTTAAACAATACCCTTGTCTAAGCTGGATCTATACAGATGTCGGAGTATGTGTCCATGCGCACCTGACGGTATCGAGTCCGAAGCCACTGACGGGCGAATCAATCAAATGGATTCGCCAGAGTCTTCAATTGCAGATTTTCACTTGCAGGCAGATTAAGAATGACGTGGATAAATTGACGCAGTTATCGGTGGTTGAAAGGAAAGTTATTGCGCTATACATCGCAAGATTTTTATCGTACACCTAAAGGTTCATCTTTTTCGCAAGATGTGTACAACGCGAACCATTCTGTACATACTTTGATTGTTGTTGTTATCAATAATAAATCAATAATCAAAATACCATTTGTCTCGATTTTGAATGGCTGATCAAACCTAAAAAGCTGCCAAAAGCTCATCATTCTTTTAGCATTTTATAAATAAATTTTATTGAAAATGTTTTGCACTTGTACAGGTGACGTTCATGGTACAATGAAAACGCTTGCTTGCATAACAAGTACTTATTTCACGAAGCATTAAATGTGTAGAAATTTAAGATTAATGAAGATAGTAAACTTTACCCAGCAGATATGTAATGGTTCCTATTCAGTCGTATCATACATGCATTTATGGTTACTATCTTCAATCTATTCATCCAGGTTCGTAACTATTACAGCAAGGAATTATATACATTTTATGAGGGTAATTTTAAATATGGGTACAAATACACTCTCTCTCGAATATACGAGAACGTTTGCAGTCACATGTACCTTGTGCAAAACAATGAAACAGCAGTCTTTCAACGGACTTTAATGTATAGTGTTACATTGCGTTGGAAATGTGTACTCGAACTCGTATAATTCACACTGTTTTTAGAATAGAACAAAATGTTTCCTTTAATTCGTACAATGACAATTGGCTACTACAATTTAAATGGCACTTTCAAGTTAAAGAGCACAGCAATATTTTTAACGTGAACTCGGCACTTTTAGGCCTATGTAGCCATTAAATCCTACGTGTTGAAATTGAGCAATTTCACCTCGTTCCATTGAAATACTACAAAGTAACACTGTATAGTAAGATTAATGAATCTTAAATTTTCAGTGTTCGCATTGTAGTTTTACAGTTGCCTCGTAAGTTTTCAGAGTTGGCATCAAAGTTTTAGTATTGACCCTCTAATTCAATACTTATATAATAATAATGTTATCACATTACTGAGAATATCCAAACGACATATATTATATATATATACGAAAATGGTTATGACTGATTCCATTTATGTGATAGATATCTCAAGTTGCGATTTTTGTTTAAATTTGTTTTTGATCCTCGTGTTTTTATTTTTACTCGTAGATACCTACCAAAGATTGTTTAAAAGTATAAAGATAAACTTTTGCTACCATCAACCATTGCCTTTTTATGACAACGCGATATGTGAAAAATTGGTAAAATGGTTTAAATCTATTTCTAATGCAATACCAAAAATAATGCATCCCTATATAAGATCGGAATACAAGTTTGACAGGAAATATTCACTTCCCTGTAGGTATATTATTAATCGAAAATGAGATAAGGTTAGTGAGTAAGCTCTACGGAATCGACGACGCATTCGTATGCATTGCTAGCAACATACTTATACTGATCCTATAATCCTAAACTATACGTAAAGGAGAAAACGCCATTCGCACAGACCTTCACCGGAACGCCTCTGCGGAATACTCAGCTGTGCCGAAACGCCGCGACGTTCCTCGATTCCTATTTCTCCCGTCCTCAAATCGACTAGAAAATACATCGACGCATCAGCGCTTAACTCAAAGCTTCGATTTCCGCTTATCGCCGAAGCCGCGATATCGATACACGTTCCCACGCGGAAAAATCCTCCCCCTATTCTCACACATACACAATACCTACCCACGCATACTCGGTGAAAAGTCAGTCCTACGCGCAGCTACCAAACATACGAGAGAAGCCCTCGAGCGGGCGTTTAGTCACCGCAGTCGAGCGCGATATTATTCGCCGTGCAGATCAACTTTTCTCGCATTTCACGCCTCGATCGCACGTCATTTCGAGGGGCGCGCAAGGCCGAAGCGAAGAATATGCGATCGCGTAAGTCCAATATATGTCGCTGCAACGCGCCGTAACACTGTGCATGACGAGGAGCGAAGTGAGCGCGCGAGGGACGATCTTGAAGTGCCAGCGCATCGGTGACAGGACATTATTCGCTTCCCCGCACAAGAAAAGACGAGGCGGTGCAGGGAAAGAGACGAAGCGCAGGGTTGAGAGAGACAGAGAAGATGCGCGCCGAGCAAAGCGAGATGAATCGATCTCTGAGGCCGCGTGTCCTTCGGTGCAAGTTTCGCGCTTTCCGCGGGGATAATCCTGGAGAAGGCCCCTCCTGTCCCTCGGCCCATGCCTGCGTTCATACATGCATATTCGCCGTAGTTGAGGAGGAGGGAATGAGGAGGGAGGATGTAGCGATTGTGCGTCGTTTAAGCGACACGTGCGGACGAAAGAATAGGAGAGGGTCAGGGCCGGCATACGATGGTGTAACACACGGTGCAGCGGGAGATTCGGAAAAAGCGCGTGACGACCGACTACTGCAATCGATATTATTATAGTGAAGCGCGCGCGCGACGAGGATGGAACTCGAAGCGCTATTGCACACACCGTACCACACGTGCAATGTATATATAGACGAGGCGCTACAGGGGAAACACTTTGCCCACGAGTATTGTATCGAACTTTTTAAAACGCTTCATTTTTTTTCTTCATCTCTCACTCTTTTCTTCCCCATTTGTGATCTCGCTTTACGCGCTTCGCAATATTCCATTCGAGTGGAACTTTTTTTCGCGTATTCTGGAATTGCGTGCATGTACCCAATAAATGCCAGCTCGTGTGAGTAGTGCGGGAATAGCGATGGAGAAATGCTTAGTCAATTTTGAAGTGTGTAAAAAGATCCTTTTGTTGAATCAGTTGCCCGGGGCATCAAAGATCGAAGGTCATCGATTAAATTCTAGCTAATCGAATGGTAATGATTCGATGAAATTCCCTCTGCATTTATTTTATATTGGGTAAAAAAAGGGAATCCTATAGCTTCGTCATTGGGAAAGTACGTTACAAGTAAACGTAAAGCCTAGTTCATTAGTTGGGTCTCGCCTGTTTAAGTTAATGAACTAAATGACTATTTTCACGGAACACTGACTTTGTAATAAAGGGTATTGTAATTGAGCTACAGACATTGACGCATAATGTATAATGAGCAATAATATATGATGAGCAATAATCACGGAAGAGCGAACAATCGGTCTTCCTTATATATACATTTTTTTCCAACTATTATTACCGCGCAGTTGGTGCGATACGATCCGGTGTAAGCCTCTCTTGATCTATTACTTTAATAATGAAATTAGCAACAGCTACTGACTTTTTAGGGCTCGATAGCGATCGACCGTTAACTTTCTAACTAATGTTTTCGAATAACATAACGCTTCGTTCGGCTCGCGTCCATTGGCGCAACCTTTCTGCGACGTGTATATTTATTAAAAGCTCCCGTTAAACTCAATACCCATAAAATAAATAATAAATACAACATTAAATATGATAATGATACGATCGTGAAATGTGTATTCGACCAAATGTATATATCCGGAGAATGATTCTACTCGTGCATTGCGAATCGAACCGTTTTTTAATGAAATAATTAACCAACTTTCCAGACCCTGGATAAATTAATCAAGCTGCAGCGTACAATGTACCTATATAATTTAATTAGGTGAGTGCGCGAGCCAAGATACGACGTCGCTTTCATTATACTGGCCAGAACCGAAGCAGCTTGCATTTCTGGATCGAACGTATATACGTATTTATATATATATATACAGTCTGGCCGTCTGCCGTGTATATAGACCTCGTCCAGGGTTATTCGCTTTTCGACCGCGTCCTTGATACTACGGCTTTGACTCTTATATACAGATACACGTGCGCGCGCTCGCCTCTCCCACACCCAAGGGTTTCCTTGCTGGTGGACATCGAATGGCCCTCGCCACCCCATACGTATACGCCCGGCTGCCAGTGTTATACCTACTCACGGACCACCAATCCGAAAGAGAGAGTGAGAGAGACAAGGACTCGCCGCACAGGAGTAGCGATTCCTTCGTTTCGCCTCAGTCGTCGTGGAAATAATTCATGAAGCCAGAGGGATCGGGATTGTATACTGGTTACTTTGAGCGTATTTGGGGTGTGCAAGAGCCTCGAACAAAATGCGTCATATTTTCTTTCTTTCTTTTTTTTCTTTCTTTCCTAATGGATGCGCGTGAGATCCCTATTTTTTGCGTAACAATTACCGCGGTAGGTTCGTTTCTCTTTTGCCGTATGTTCCCTTACGTGATGAGGTTAGGCTAATCGGGAAGATGGATCGAGAGCAGTGCTTAAGGATCATTTATTTAAGGAATATTGCTGCTGCCCAACGTCACGAATAATTAATAATGCACGCGCCAAGTGTATAGGTATAGTATCGAGCGGCGAATAACGGGCAATTTTTCAAAGTGGCCTTTCAATTATGAATTCTTTTGAATTTTTAGTATGCTTGCTCGGTACACGAATGATTCTTGAATTATTTAAAGCTATGCTGGTTCGCCTGTACTGCTGGTCGTCAACGCCGATAATTGAGTGTGATTAAAGATATTCCTTCAGTTGTAGGTTTTTGAAGAAAAAAGATTTGTGCCATTTGCAAAGGATAAATATTCAGATCACAACAATTCCATTAAATATTTTAAATAAATCTTTGTATGCAATTTGAAAGAAATATTAAGGTATATAATCCCTTCGGGATATGATTTGAACATAATAATAATAGTAATAGATATATTCTGGTAAAAAGGATTAGTTTATTGTATATCTATTTCTTTGTTTAATCGAATGCTTGTCCAACATGATCTCTTTCGATGCACACCATCAGTTACTGTGATATTTAAGGCACAAGCATTTTAATGAAAATAAATCAAGTAGATTTATGGATCTAAATGGTAAAACGAGCTAAATCGGGGGATGAAACCCTCGCGTTTTGGCGGCTACAACGCAGATGAACCGACACAAGCGAAATCATTTTTTCATCAATACCGAAAATAATGCTTCATACATCATTTATGTATCGAATAATTTGTTATTCACCCTGTAGCATTTTAATATGAAAAGTGGAATGTTTAAAGTTTAGCTGTTTTTGTTTTTACAATATTTAAAGTGTATAATGAAAGAATAATAATTACCGTTCGCGAAAAAGTTATAAGCCCGGACTTGAACGATCCGGTATAAGTAAAGCTCGGGCGGATAAAGCTGAAGATAAACAAATCCTTCAATTTTGAGAAAAGAAATCGTAATCTTCTACATCTTTTCAGAAATATAAAACGTCTCCCAGCGATTCTCGAATCCTCTTACGCGCGCGATATATTACTCGGCCGACTAGAGAGAGACAGAGACAGAGAGAGAGAGAGAGAGAGAGAGAGAAAATAGGAATATCGCTCTTTCCTCATTCTCATGCAGAGTCAGAATAAGGGATCGCACCGTCATCAAGTCCCCCAAAAGCCGTGAAATCCGAACCGTCAAGTGGTGGAAAAAAAATCGAGACTACAGCATATATACGTATATATATGCGCAAGTCCGACATCGTCCCGCATCCGTGGAATGAAAATTTCGTTGGTTCGCGTGCGAGGACAAGAGAGCAGCAGATGATGCAGGAAGTGGCCTCAAACATGAGCCGATCTCTCTCTCTCTCTCTCTCTCTCTCTCTCTCTCTCTCTCTCTCTCTCTCTCTGTCTCTCGTACACACACAGTCACTTTCCCCTCGGCTCTTAAAAGTCCTTCGCGCACCGCCCGTTTTCCAGTCCACCCTTCGAAACATATTCCGACCACGGCAAACACAATTTTCGGGATAGGGGGAGAGGGGGCTCGGGATGAGGCGCGCACGCGGGCGGCTTATTTACTTCGGCCTTGGACGCCACGGAAATCGGGTCGGGTCCTTAGTTATATCGAGCCGCGCGAGACGTTCTTTATAGAAGCACGTAGTACAAAAAGCGGACATTTCGAGGTTCCTACAACGTTTCTGAAACGTTTCTTCCACTTTCAGAGAATCGTTTCTAAGTTTCCAAAGAAACGTTCTAGAAACGTTTCTCCAACGTATCGTGCTATGTGGAGCTCTTAAACGTATTTTTCAGGACCTCGAGCCGATAAGAGAGAGAGAGAGAGAATATATACGTGCCTCTCTCTCTCTCTGTGTGCTCGCAAAGTTTAATTTGAAAATTTTAATGTTGACAAAGCGGTTATTAGATTTGTGTGCAAGCGCGAGCCACTAGGAGGACATGGAATTTTCAGTACTTGGCTGATGATTGAGCTGTGACTCTTTGCTTCTGTGCACTTGATTTTACTTTTTTGGTGCATCGTGGCAAGTAGGTAAGTTCTGAAATATTCAATGTTGGAACTAAATATATTTTATTTCGGTAAATATGAAATGTGTAATTCGAGTCGTGAAAGTTTCGTCTCAATTTTTAGGATATATTTTGTTTTTCATAATACGGATGAAATGATGAGTAGAACTGATAAGCTCGTCGGTGATGAGATTAGAGAGGCTTTGATCCGCTGAACAAACCTAACCCAAATCGTCTTAAGCTATAGTATCAGCTTATTCAGCACGTTCAAAATTATTTAGGTAACACGCTATTCACGGCTAATTCATCAGCATTACATGTGGCTTGAATACAGGTGATTAAAAATTTCAGCAAAATTATGTCTACAATAGTTTTATAACGCGCTGTTTGATACAACGTAATTCGCACGTGGACAATAATAACGTTATCTGTATTCTGTCAGCAGTGCTTAATGTCCTTTACATAAAAAAGTGAGAGTGTCAAGACGAATTGTATCAAAAATATTTTTCAACGTTATATATTTGTATTACAATCGTTAAAACGATCTAAGTATTATTGTTTCGTTCTGAATATTGTTATTTCTCGTGAATACAAGTTTGAAATTATTATTTCCCAGTTATTTTTTTCTTTAATTTCATAGGATTCATGTTGTGCAATCTTCTGTCATTGCGCGTTAAAATAATGAGATACTAAAACCTATTATTGTTGTCATAAGATATGCAAATGTAAATATATATCAGAGATATGAGAATTATGTCCTGATACATATTATACCTTTGCTGAATAGTTAATCTATTCAATTATTCCTCATCTTCCTACTCCAACTTTTATCTCACTTCTAATCATCAATAATTTTGCGAAAAATTCATATCTTTATATGTGACAAGTCATAAATTAAAGCTCCTATACATTCTAGTTTAATTTTCTCTACGTAAAACTATTTAAGGCTTTATTTCTGAGATACAAACAATAATATACACATGTAATTTTATCCACAAAGTTTTAGCCAAATCCGTGATTCGGAGGGTTGGTCAATTCCTAATAAGTTGTAAAATACTAATGTTGTAAGTTTTAGTAGTTAAATCATTAGTATTTTAGTTATTATTTCCATTATATTTATGTTTGCAGAAACGATGATTGCACGCACACAATTAAAGTACCACGCATAACATAAAGCCTGCTCTGAAGCTTTAATTACGCATTTTAAACATGCAAACAAGTACACTATAAAAGTTTTTAACTCAATTTATGTGCACAATATACGATTCTTGTTTTGAGATAATTATAAAGTCAAATATTAGCTTTGAAATTATGGAAGTTCAACAAATTTTTTATTAGGCATAAAATAACTTTTTTATTATTATCGCTTTCAAAGTGTTAATTTTGTAAGTGTAGGAAATTGTAGTCGCAGTAACATTTAGAATATATAATAATAACTATGTACCTAAATTGTAGTCTAAAAAAATCGTCAATATTGAAAGGCTTGCTTACCTAATTGATTAAAATTTAATTCATTTTAAAATCAAAACATCAGTTAGAATTCATTGAATTTTACGAAGGACGTTAACAACTTTTTACTAACAACACAGATTATTTTAAATTCAATCATACGAGCAATTTTGATTACAAAATTACAAGTTTAGAGTGTCTAAAGATAGATGAGACAAAGTACGCTTGTTGAAGCTCGTTACAAGGACCAGTACATACCCACCCATATAGCATGGCAGATTGGTCAGAGTCGAGCTGCTGGACCTTTCTGCGCGGGTTTGAGCGATGGAGTGACGGAGTGATAGAGCAAGGAGAGAGAGAGACACACATACACAGCATAAATGGCTCGGGTAATTGCGGTTGGCCTGGGTAATTCACCACTGCCGTCGATCATGCGACCGCAACGCCTAACACTGGTACACTAGATACCAAGTGGGAGCGCGCTTCTCTATGCGTATGTAATAGGATGCTGTACATAATTTACACCTATGCATTTGAGCTTTGCGCTAACTTGTACGAAAATTGCCCTAAAGAGAGAGAGGGGAAAAGTGACAGAGACCATGTCGATGTCCAACGGGGGTTTATACCATTACGCAATAGATATGCATGTGCAACGTTTTAACGAGCGATCATTTGTTCAGGGAGTTAATGAGTTGTAGCTATCGTCGATTACTCGGAATAATCTATCAAATTATGCTTTTGGCATTGGTAAGTGAGTTGTTGCGACGGGTCGAAAAATTGCTTTATGATGTTCGTACGCTAAATCTACTGGATACTATTTGTGCACGCTAATGAGTCGTTAATTTCTATAATAAGATCCTACACACGATAATGTTTTGATTTAGAGAATAACAATTAATTCATACTTTTAAATGTGGAATTTTAATTGATGATGGTATTAAGTTATAAAGTTTAAATGCATTTATTAAGTAAAAAGTTTTGATGCACAAAAGAATATTGATTCTTAAATGTCTATTAAGTGAAGTCCATTCAAAAAGTAAATAATGAAACGAGGAAAGTTTTAAATGATTATAAGCGCGTGGTCAAAAAATATTATCGTGTAAAGCACAAACTTTACTATAAAATGGAAAAGTTGTAATAGTAAATTTGCATCCATTAGCTATCAGTTGGAAAGAGTAATAAAAGATTTTACAACAAATTTTTACTACCATAAGCTAGGGGATTAACAGTTCAGACCACAAAAAACTTTATCATTATTTCAAAGCTAATATTACATCTCGTTACAAGCTTCACTATAATAACTTTAAATTTTGAGTTCAAAAGTTAAAAACTGTAGAATTTTTCACATTACGAAGCTATTTGTTATAATGACGAGAAAAAAACGTTATATTATAATGTCTGCTTTAAAACTTGTAATAAATTAATCTATATTATAAAATTTTTAGTTTGTATAATATTCGAATCATACATTTTCCTGGTCTTTCAGATATCGATTGATCATTTGGATACTTGAAAGTGTAGATAAATTGAAGCAATAAAACACCTGCAATTGATGTGCTACATGGCATCTAACCGAAAATGAAAGAAGCAGAAGGTTACAAATAATCGTCATTACTTCGTAACCCTAAAGCTTCTTTCATTTTCGGCTGAATAGCAGAACATCAGTCAGTGATATTCTTTTTTCTAGAATAAAAATAAAAGCGAGTTAGAACGGGTACTTTTGTAAGAAAAATGTTGTCCGTCCATATCATTTCTTCATTTATTACATTCAATTTATAAACTTAACACTTATTATACTTAAAAATGATTCGAAGCTTTATTATTGTACAGTGCACAAATAATAAACTTATTTATTCGCGTGTGACTTGCCAAATATTCTTTTGTTTTCTGCTGACTAATAAAGCCTTGCTTTATTACGATTGCATCTTTGTAAAAAAGTACAAGATCTACAAAATAAAAAGATCCTTTTTATCTATATTCGATAATAGATTGTTATTATGCTTAAAGACTTTATGGAGGGTTAATAATTTAAAAACATTATCGAAAGATTGAACCATTAAGTTTTTTTACACCTCTGATAGCCTGATAAATCTTAGGCAGTGAAAAAACCTTGATGATATAAAGAGTAAAGAATATTATTCAAGATATGAATAAAACCATATCGTGATAAATGTATATGTATTTATTATTTGCTCTTTGCTAATTCAATTACAATGAAAGCAGAAAGTAACAACCGATCGACTACGTTTATTAATATATCCATATAAATTATTACAGTAAGATAATTTTCCGATATTTCAGCGCAGTTATTTGATACTATACTTCATAAATCTCTCAATAAATAATTTTTCGTTAAAAAATATGAATCTCGTGGTTCATGCAACTGTATAGGTGTACTTATAAATAAAAGCATATTGTAATTGATAAATAAATTCGAAAAATAATCCCGTAAATACTCTTATTACCGTATCAAGGGCCATGGGAATAATGAATTAATACAACGCGTTTATAAAATTATACGACGTCAACAAGCGCCGGATTTATTATACAGATCACGAGGCGTGCATCGCAAACTCGCTCACGGATAAAACAAACCGTGGATAACGATAGCAGAGCTGCACCATGGAGCAGCGATGAGATTTATAACTCATAACATTATTTACAAATTAATTCGCAGCTTAACAGCCATCAAAAAATCTCTAACATACATAAACACGCAATTTATTCCAATACGATGAACGCTTTATAATACGTCAGTATTTTACGAATAAAATGGATATTAAAAGTTGTCGTACAGTAATGAGAAGTGCGTGCGAATAGTTGATA
Source organism: Megastigmus dorsalis (assembly GCA_900490025.1). Taxonomy (NCBI): domain Eukaryota; kingdom Metazoa; phylum Arthropoda; class Insecta; order Hymenoptera; family Megastigmidae; genus Megastigmus; species Megastigmus dorsalis. The sequence goes on along the minus strand of UELU01116380.1, from coordinate 3,769 downwards.
ATATCTTATTCCACCCGGACAACTCGAGACGGTGAAGAGACGCCTTATGGGATTAGTAGGTATACGTACCTGCTCGTTGCTCCTAGACAGGGTAGGCGTTGTGACACACGAGAATTCCTAACGCCTACGGATCCAACAGCCCACTAATCAGGAAAGGTCAGTTGACCTCTTGATAGACCGTCGTGCAAAGCTCTCGTAAATTATCCAGCTTACGGGAGGTAATTTTAATGCGTATACGATATACTTAATAGCGATCGATATTTATTTTACAATTTCAGACTTATCGGTGTAAAATTGTGCCACGATCTTTTATTTCTTCTAGGCCTGATGCATATCTCAATATACCTTTCCTACAATTCAGAAGTGCATCCGCCAGTCCTCGTATATACTTAAATAATGGCGTGAATTTCCTGCATGCCACTGCAGGTAGACTGTTAAGCGTGCGTTATATCCCACCTGTAACATTTTACGAAAGCGAATTTAACTTTGCTCATCTGAAACTCTAATGCGAAATATATTCTCGGATCAGCGTAACCCACGCCTTACCTCCACACACAAACACACAGAGAGAGAAAGAGAAACGCATAAATCCGCGCCTTAGCGAGAGAACAAAAAGGTATTAGAATGAAAAAAGGTAGAGGAATGGTCGAAGTTTGATTCTCCGCTGTGCGAACGATCGCGTATAAGTATCGCGGTCTCGCTCTCTTTCTCACTTATCTCGCCAAGCCCCCGCACCACCAACACCAACACGTGTGCCGCATCGGGCAAACTTTTGTTCGCCACAATAAAGCCGCGAAAGAGTGCAGCGTCCCCCCTTACGCGCACCCATTCAGATACATGTATATATACATATATGTATGGGGGCGTGAGCGAAAAGAATTTCCGCGCGACAAAAGGATATATTCGCCGTATAAGGGTATCCCCATTACCTCGTGCTGCGGCGGCGACAGCGGAAAACTTAAGCCGCCTTGCAGCGCACACCCGCGTTTACGGCGAAACAATGCCGCTCGTATCGCGCTGGCGAATCGAGTTCGGTGTGATGCTTGTGTGTGCAGCTTCTCCCTCCCGCGTTTACCTCGAACGCGAGTAAAAAGGGCGAAAACTTTATTCAAAATGCCGCCGCCGCCGTGACATTCCTCTGTTGGCGGGCGTATCTCGGCTTCCTATCGGTCGACGCTTTCGCGGGTGGCGCGTCGGGAACTCGCGATGTTATTACCGGACCAGAGGAGAGAAATTCTCTGCCTGCTGCGTATGTACACTGAAACGAGGGAAAGAGATAGAGAGAAAGAGAGAGAGAGAGAGAGAGAGAGGAAAACGAGATCTGTCTCTCTGTCTCTCTCTGGCAAAGAAATGGAAAGCTAATTAAGGAAGTTTCGGAAAGTGGCTGTATACGCGAGTTTCAGAGCGCTTACTTTCGCGCCTGCCATAGCCACCGACACTATGCGTGTTGCGCGATTCGAGTCCAGTAATTAAGAGGATAACAGCGAAGCTAGAGAGAGAGAGAGAGAGAGAGAGAGAGAAGCTGGCCCGGAATTTCCTATCCGATAGGATTAAAGAATTTTCACCGCGATTATTTATTGGGGATTACGGTGGATCGCGCGCGCGCTTGATCGCAGTCCTTAATATACTTGCGGAATATTAATGCTGAGGTTTGAGCCAGATAATAATTTAACGAACATTGTGATGCAAACTGTTGGGGGCATAATTGACTTGAAATTTCGCGGGAAATGGAAAAATGATCTTCCACCCACTGTACAGGAAAATTAATTTAGACAAAATTTTAATAGCCAAATATTTCTGTATCATGTGAATTAAAAAAAAAATTATAAAATATATTTAGTGATGGCATTTTTTTACTCTTAATACAAATTTACGTTTCATCATATTTTACAGCTAAAGCATTTTCTTTGTACTGAACTGTGTGAAAGGGCCATATCGAATGAAAAGTATAAAGTTTCGATGAAAGGACGTTGAGTAAAATTTGAAGTGAAATTACGAAATCTTTTGATAAGCAAACCGAGGTAAAAACTTTTTATATGAATCAAGTTTGCGTGCACTTTTTCATGCTCCGTAATTCCTCATTAAAGACAAATATTCAACCCATTCTTATACGTTTAAAATGAAATTAAAAGAATCTTCAAATATACCGGCTCGCATTTGAAACTTGCGCATGAAATACAAATAGAATAGCTGGTGCGGCTGCAATTCATCAGATAGCAACGGAAATCCGATCGGTCAAAAAAAAAAAAAAGGACAGGAGTAGCGCGCAACACGGTATAGACAGGTCCAGCAAAAAATTAATTAGAAATCATGCCCGGCACTGCTGTGCCACATCCGGAAACAGTTACGCAACGCGTCGATCTCTCGTATCGCCATCTTTCTCCCCTGCTGCCACCGTCGGCATTGCGTCACACGGTCCCGCGCAACCAGTCGAACGAACACAGTGCGGGTTACGCCCAGCCCGACAAACGTCAAAGATCCTCTATCGTTAGACAAAGCGTAACGAGCGGACGTCTCTCGTTCCTTGAACGCGAATCCGTTATCGCACACCCCACCGCCGCTGCCGTTGCGGCCAAAGCCTTCGACACCCCCGCGCGCGGTGTCAGATTTCACAGCCCTATATATATATATATGTATACTCGGCTTCGTCTATACAGTGGCAGGTAGGAATTTTGTCGCGCGGGCGCATATAATGATAAAGCTCCGCGCGGCGCCTGTGCGAGCGCAAGATACGCGATGATGAGGATTGCATGAGAAAACACGCACATAGAAAGAGAGAGAGAGAGAGAGAGAGAGAGAGAGAGAGCGCGTGTGGGTGGTAATTCCGCCCGCTCGTGTTATCGCACAGCTCTCCCGCAGCGCGTTCTATAATACGTTTTGAATAGAGTTTTGAAGTGCGCGTGGGTGTAGAGGCGAGAGAACGGGAGCTGATGCTGCACGTGACCTATACCCTACGAGATTATATACAATACGCGCGCACACTGTGTCGTTTTCCTAATTACGCGTGTATGTGCGTGTGCGAGAACGTGAAAAAGGCCGGTAAGCTGGAGTTGTTATGCAGGCTGGAACGTATCGAAAAGCTTATAGAGTTGCGAGATAAACTGGCCGGTTTTTTAATGCAGTTATTACACGGAGAATTGCTCGACGTGAGATGCGTATGTATACGTTTGACCCCTCGTTGAGTAATCTATAAAGTCGGTTTTACTTTTTGTTGAAATAAGGACTCTCTGAAACGACAAAGGTAGAAGTAAAATTATTCCGAAGAATCATTAGTAGAACTATTTTCATTGAGTTTGAAACATGTTTGATTTTAACTTTTTTGAATATTTTGTTACGATTGTTTGAAAATATTTAAGTATAGTTTCAATTACCATTCACTTGCAAGCTTTGCTACAAGTACTATCGTATTTTTATTCAAGTGATTTTCGAATCACAGTAATTAAATTGATGACAATTTCTTTATCGTAATGATTTAAGGACGTTCTCTCCCTGCCGTGGTGCTCAACTCGGTATTAAATTAGAAAATTTGTTGTTTAAGATATTACACAGCGTTATCTAATGTGAAAACCTCGAAATTCATAATATTAAAGTTCAGAATGTCGATAGAAAGAAAGATAGATAGAATAAGACGCAAAAGTTTAAAGAGAGTGAAATACTGCGCACCTATATAGATATACTATAGGCTAGGATTAAAACTTTGGACTGTTGTATCTTTAAAAAAAGCACCGTTCGCCCTATTCAGCTTTTTTCCTCACGATTCGTATTGTTA
>UELU01116378.1:0-21527 GCA_900490025.1 Megastigmus dorsalis | reverse complement strand
TATATATATATATATATATATATACAGGAAGCGAGGCGAAGGGGTGTACATAAGTTTACATAAGTTAGCGCGCGGCGGGGGCGCGAGGCTGGTTGGAGAGCACGACGGCAGGGATGCACTAAATTATGCGAGTATCGTGTCTCGCATGAACTCGCGACTTTTATGCAAAGTCCAGCGGCGCAGCAGCAGGAGCCTCGTCGTCGTCGTAGTCGTAGTCGGTGGTGGTGGTGGTGGTGGTGGTGGTGGTGGTGGTGTGGTCCGCGTCGCTCGCGCGCTAACCGTATACACATTAGATACGTGCCGTACGTAAATACAGGGACGAGGCGAGGCATTAAGCGCATGCGACGATATGTCTATATACCAAGAGTCCTCCTGATGTGTTCCTGCTGCCGTTGCTGCTGCTTCTGTTGGTGTGGACGAGAACCATGCCAGATGGACATTGGACCAGAGGAGCGGAGAGAGAGAGAGAGAGAGAGAGGAAAGAGAGTGTACAGTCGTTCCGCTACGCTGCGGCTCTTCCGTTGTCGCATCGACATTCGTATAACCCACCTCTCTCCAGTGGCAGATAAGCTCCTCGACTCTGTCTCTCTCTCTCTCTCTCTCTCTCTCTCTGTATATATACGTGTGTCTGTGTGTATGCGGATATTTAGCGAGCTTTGTGTGTTGCTATATGACCGAGAGCGAGGATGGGATGGGAGCTATGGAAGTGTTGGCTGTTGGTCGGATATGGCGAGGACAAAAAATGGAGGAGGGGGCTGGATATGCGAGGACCCTGCGGCTGATGCGTAATTGCCATATTTCCGAGGATCGTTTGCGGGACATGCAGGGAGGAGAGTTTGCGCTTGCCGCGTACGTGTGCGAGGCCATCGCTGCAAATTGAATGTTTTATTTTTTGGTATAAGCGTCGACGCTGTGCAGGCTGCCGTTTACCTGCTTAATTCGAATTAAATTTTCGCTACCTCGTTCCCTAATTAGCATTCCGCGCAGAATTGAAGCTTTACTTTTCTTCCTTGATCAGCGTGTTTCCAACGCTGAACTTGATAAAAAGTCCAATTGACTATGATTTTCGTCAATTGCGCTAGAAAGAAATTTAGAAAATCCGAAGAATATCTGGTTAATTTCCGATTAGTCGAAAACCCATTGGCTTGGCAATATCAACCATTTAAATTCGTTCTTTATCCTCATTGATCGACCTATACAAAGCAATATCCAGAAGAGAGAGAGAGAGAAAGCGCTTATATAGGTAAAGCTTAGAGCGCACAGACCCCAACACGTGCGGCACGTATATAACTTAGCTCGTTCCTGGCAAGCGGCAACTCACGCACGCTGCAAACTCTCTAGCTTCTGTACTCTCTCTCTCTCTCTCTCTCTCTCCCTCTATTTCTCTCTTCCCTCGCTAATAATGGTGTGTTGCGCTAGCGCGAGTTACAGGTTGGAGCGCGCATGTGTGCAGCCGCGCACCAGGAGTAATAGTATCGCCTTTTCCTCCGCGGTCTAATGGTCGTTTCGGTTCTTACAGTCGTGCTCGCGCCCTCGCTCACGGCCCTCGGATTTCCTCTGCGTGTTGTTTTTTTCGCTTTGCCTTTTACGACCAGCTGGGATTCCGTCGAGCGCGCGATTGGCCGCCAGATTTTTCGCCGACGCGATTGTTTACGAGGTTGTAACGATGCCCTTTTATTGCCAAAGCTAATGTCCAGTTTGCCTTTGTTTAGCGGCCCGAGAACACTTATTGGCGCGAATTTTCTCGATCGCCTTTTCCCGCAGACTTTTTTTCCCGACGACATCGTGGGTATCGATATGTTGCTTCGAAGTATAATTTCGAAAATGCACGTTACGCGTGGAAAATGATTGAAACGTTCATCTCCCGGTTGGAATTCGAATATCAGTTATTTTACATGTATTTTTGAATTTAGTACGCTTTATAAAAATATATAAAATATATAAAAATGTATAAAAATGTATAAAAATATTATATAAAGAATTTATAAATGGATTGCGTATGGAGAATTAATTGAATTAAATTAATTAACGGTCTCTTTCATAATCCTTATTATGCCACCAATTTCTATATCGAACAGAGGTTTGCGTATATAAACACTATATCGTTTTATTAAAAGTGCACATGGATTGCAGGAGGTAATTGGTTTTATCCATGATGCCTGTTTTAGTACATATATTTAAAAGAAAATCTTTATGTATCGCTGCTTTTTAATAATGATATTTATTATTAAATAAAGTATATGTAATAAATTAATTATTATTTACCTTTAGAATAATTATATGGATGTTAAGATATTCGTATAACGGAAAATTGATTGTATATCTAGGTATCCAACAGCATTTTAAAAAAAATTAAAATAATATTTTTGCATAAGTTACATTTAAATGAATTAATTTAGGAACTTTGAATAATCAGTTTATCTCTGGCAGAGAAACTAAAGAATTTTATTGTACCTCTGTTTGCAGTAATCCGAATGCGGCGGAACATTTGCACGTGAAAGGAGACGCAGTTCTGCCAGTCAGTCGAGAGAAGAGCCGATTTCGAAGTATCGTCTGGGATCAGTACGATCCAGTGCATCAAAAGTATCTAGAAATTGGTACGAAAGACCTTTTTAATATTTCTACATTATATTAGATTTTTCAACTGCTTCTTAACACTAATATAACCAAGATTAGTAAGACAATTTAAAATAATCTTGTATTAGTTTAAGTATTTGAGACGTAAGGCTGAAAAGCACAAAACAGGAAAAATAAATTTTATTAAATATTTTCTTTATCTTTAATGGGCTTTATACGCGGAAACGCAAAGTATAGCACAGCATGTCGATACGCCATTCCTTCCGAGAAGGTTTCAATAACATTTCAAAGTATGTCCTTGTAAAAATGTTTGAAGCTGTAAAAAATTACATTGCACAATATGAGTTTGCGGAACTTTTTTCCTGGAAAGCATCTTACCTGAATGGCCTAATTCCACTCTATGAATTTGTTCCCTGAAAAGTAGATAGCGGAGAATTTCAAGCACGCATACTTCGATAATAAAGCAGCGGAAATTGCAGATGTTTCGCTCGAGATAAGATTTGATTGTTCCACAAGAGCTAAGCCGGAAATGTTTGACAAAACAAATGTTTAAAAAATTAATGGATAATTTTAATGGCATACATCTGTACGTGTCTTTGAATGCACTTGATGCCGATATCAAATTACGGCGAATGCGTTTTAGACTGCGTGGAACTAAATTGATGATACGTTCACACTTTATCAGCGATGTTAATGATCGCTCAGAGGCACGAACTTAATCAAATTTTAGCATATTTCATTTGTATATAGTTTCTGTCAAATCTATATTAATAAGGAATGTTGAATTATAGTAATGACATTTAATATTATTATAGTGAAAAAGTTGTTGTAAGTAATCGTTCCATCAGTATCCAAATAAATAAACAATGTTTAGAGTAAAATATGATCCTTGAGAATACATTATCTTTAATACAAAAGGAAGTTGATACATTGAAGAACTTTGCAAATGAACTTCATTATAGCGTATAAGTTTAACAGAGAAACTTTTCTCAACAGCACAAGAGTATCACCTTGTCAAAGTGCAAGTTGTGTTTCAACGGTATTCATTTGCCCGGCGCGCTAAAACGACTCGTAAAGTCCACACTTCCGCCAGACTACTATAATCTAGCAAACATTAAAGTCTCGCGATTAAAGCCTCGCCCTAAACTCATAGCCCCGAGTATTAAAAAAGAAAAGAAAAAAAAAAAAACCCCACACCCAAGCTAATCCCCCCATGTCGTGCTGTCCGGCAGGCATGAAGCCGAAGGTGAAGAACCACTACAGGGCGCACCAGTTGTCGGTGTGGCTGAGGCTGGTCCCGGAGCTCCACCGGGCCGGGATGGAGGACGTCGAGCCCCGGCACAATCTCTTCCGCGGCTACGCCGATCCCAGCCTCTACGACGGCTTCGTACGTCCCGATCCCCTCAGCAGGGTAATCAGCGCCGGTGGATCCAGCCCCGACGCGGCCAAGAATCTGACGACGGAGTCGCAAGCCGCCGCCGCCGCCGCCGCCGCCGCCGCTCCCACCACCACGGATTACAGCATCACCACCTGCGTCAGCCTCATACAGAGCACCAACATACAGAATATTCATAACGCCAGCACCGACACGCTGGCTAGTCTCGACGCCGCTGGGTAAGTGTCGCTCCGCTGCTGCCGTAGTGCTCCGCTGTAGTGCTGCGCAAGGTGGAGAAATTATGTGGGACGCTTTATCGCGGATGTTACGCGAGAGGGGATTTATTATGTGCCGGATATGGCTACTGTGCGTGTCAGCGTCGTTGACGCACTTTTTAACTGTCTGGCCTTTGCTCGCCGCGACTCTCTGGGACACTTTACTCGCATATACGCTTTCACGATTTCGAGGATAGAAAGAATTTATAAATTCTGTCTTTAATAGTGGTAGACAAAATGAAGGAAAGGTACATAGGTTTTTCTGGTATTTCTTTTTTCCTTTTGTTAATTAAATTTAGATTGCGTTATAAGCACAATAGCAATTTGAGGAAAGTATGGATTTATTAATTTCTGGGAATCGTAAGATATAAGCTTTCAGTAGTACGCGGAAATATTATCAATAATAGTAGAGGATAACTTTTCATTATTTGCTATAAAGACTTTTTTAATTACAGCCATCAAGCTTAATGAATAAAATAAATCGTTCATATTTATTTTAATGAGAAATAATTGAATATATTTTCCTTGAATTAATAAGTGATTCTATAGAATATCTGAAATTCCAATATTTATCATTTGATACCTCACTGGTATCGCTCAATCTCAAGCAAAGAATTAAAAACTAATTCAAATCACAAAAACACTTTGGAATTTCCCGTTAACGTCTCAATAGACCTTTCATACCGCACGCGTCGCAAATCTTATTACAGAGGCGTTCGCGAACGATCTTATATATATACGGCGGGTAATGTAGGTCGCGGATAATAACGGGATGTTGTATTACTCGAAAATTTTTATGCTCCCCTCCTGAAACTGAAGAAAAGACATGAACTGGGCTAAAGCGAGAAACGATAGATTCTAAAAATTTTTAAAGTCTACGTGACACCATTTTACGATTCGTATAAAACCTCGTGCGTCCGAGAGATCGTATATATAGGTATGATCGACCCCCCGGGTAAGTGCAATTTTTTCCATAAAACTCAGCTATTCGCGTGCCGAACGAACTTTGATTTTTCGGGTATATAAGCGATGGGCATTAATTATTGATGATGATCGATTACCCCGCGGCACTCAGTCTTGCCGTGGAGCTAAAACCTAATAATTCGAATCAAGCATTTTCCACATTATTATATACGAATGCCTATCTAGCTTTCCGTTTGTACAATACTTTCAAAAATATCCCCTCCAACAAAAGCGTACGCGAGACACAGAGAAGTCCCCTAACTGTAAATCCCTCAGCCGTCGTAATCGTCAAAGCCAAATCGATGATCCAGCCGTATCTAGTCGCATATAATAAACTGCACGCTCTCAAAGTTAGAGTAAATTTTCGTCCGCGCCGCTCTTCTCGCGCTCGCTCGCGGCACACAACCGGATGCATGATTAAACTGCTAACTGCAGCAGCTCTTCGCAACACAGGAGAGGGAAGCACGTCTAGCTGGGAAAATTCCCAAAATTAATCTGGAGCGTATTGATGAAAATTCTCGAGGCGTACCTGCGAACGATGCCCTGTAATGAGGCGAGCGCTATATACCCGCGCACAAAGGACATCAAACAAATAACGCGCGTTTGCCGGGGCGCGAGAGCACGACAAAGGCTCCGCAGCTCCGAGCCAGCAGCATTCGAGGTTGCGCTGTATACGCCCTAAGCAAGACCCGCGCGAACCCTGCACCGTCGGCATTATACACTCTCGGTGAGAGAGAGAGAGAGAGAGAGAGTGAGTGAGTCCTAACCAAGCTTTCCTCCTCTGCTTCGTTTTTTTTCACGGCGCACGAGCAGCTACGCGGCCTACTCGACCGCACTCAGCGTGACAATAGCCATTGGCTGCAGCCTCCTCATTCTCAACGTCCTCATATTCGCCGGGGTCTATTATCAGCGCGACAAGACGCGGCTCGAGGTTAAGAGTCTCCAGCAGCAGCAGATGATGAATCAGCAGTGCGGACCGCGTGGCTTCAACGAGCTGAAACAGCCGCCCGCCCCGCCGCCGCCCCACACGCACTTCCCCGGCGGCGGACAGATCATTGTCGACGTAGAGAACGAGATGCTGCGCAGGTGCGTCACGCGAGATTCGCCCATTTTTGACCTTCTTTCCTTCTCTTCTTCGCAGGACTGACTCGGACTTGTTAGTAGTCGTATACACCTTTCTGGCAACACTTTCTTCTCCTTTTCTTTTTTCTTCTACTTTCGCTAAGGGCTATTGTCGTATATATACGGGTTTTTTTGGATGCGTTTCTTTGGGAAATAATGATATACGGGGAAAAGGAAGAATTTCTTTATACTCGCGAGGCTTGACATAGTTGGTGTGTATATACGTGGGTCGTACATTCCAAGCCCACATTGCCTGAGCACTGAGCAGTAGTAGCTCACCTCAGATTTTTCTTTCTCAGTTCACGTTAGTTAACTCATCAGAATTAAAAATAAGCTAATCCACTTATTCGTGCTAAAGAAATTCTTTTCTTTTTTGATTATATAAAAGTTTAACTGAAATAAAGGTTGAAATGATCGTAATGAATTCTGTTTTCGATCAATTATCATAAATTCTATATTGTTAAGAAAAAGCAATTTTAATTGATCAACAACTAGATTCATAAAGCTGTACAAGAAAATAACGTATAAACTGTCTCTACTGCTAAGAAAAAAGTCGAGAAACTCGATGATGGTCAAAGTTTTAATCAATAATGCATGCACTATGGGAAGAAAAGTTTTGTCTCCAATCGTTCTTAACGCTCAGAGACCTATTACCGATTCAAAGTAAACTGCACTAAATAATTCCATTTATCACGGAGAAGAAGCAAGCGAGCGCAATTACAGTTGATACAAAACAAAAGCTCAATACCAATTTGATTGCATATAGAAACGTGATGAAGGCCGTGCCACCGAGCGAGACGAACATGCTGTTGCAGCAAACCCAAGTGACCCATACACTGCCCCATCCCCATCACTACCAGAAGCAGCATCAGACGCAGCACTCGACACTGCCACGGGGCTCGGTCCTGCCCGACATTAGCACGCAGCAGAGCCAAGTAAGCCCACTCCTTCTATTTATATATAGATTGTACAATAGCGATTGATCGCCACTCACTTCCATCGCCTGCTAACCTTTTTTTCTGTACTCACGAACATCACGATTCTGTCATTATGTGCTTTTCTCTGTTTTATGTTTCATAGAGGCAAAAGGAAACGCTTTGGGCCCTTAGTGTATAGTAGGACTAGCCATACGAGATAGCGAGTCTCTTTTCTTACTAACGCATTCATGCTTCCAGCGCGTCCAACGCCATGTGGCGAATGGTAAATAACGGCTGTACTTTCTCTTTTTTTTTCTTCATCATTGTCACATTCCTTCTGTATTTTCTTTTTTTTTTTTTTTTTGGTGTTGAGAGTGTTCGTTGATGGGGAAACGAGATTAGCTCTTTCGTGGGTCATTAAGCGATTCTTATACGTACGTATATTGGCCATATCTTGAATAGACGCCAGAAAGTGGTCGCATAGTTTTCGTCTCTGTACACTCGGGGCTCAAACCTATTCGAGGTTTATACGATATATGCACGCAGAGAAATATTTTCAACTTTTCCTCATAATTTTGCAATTTAATGCTAACTACTATTAGTTGGGTAAGTGAAAAAGAAAAATTAAAGTTCCTTCCTAAACCCTGAAAAATTTGAATAAGCGAAAGACTGTTACTTTACAAAAATATATCTTTCCGTGCATTATTTCTATTGAATCGAACGCTAAACTCATTTCTTTACTTCGCCCTGTTGAAAACGATTGCACGACAAATCGCTTATTGCGCCTTGAAATTCTTTCATCGAAATCTATTGACCGAAGAGTCCTACAATTTCTTCACCAAGAATCAAAGAAACAGAAATGAAGGTATGCGTTCTCGACTGCAATACATTCAGTCTTCGCAAATCAATAGATTACGATTCGAGGAATTCATAACGCAGTGCCTTACACGACGGTGCATCACGCGATTCTTAACGAGCGCACATTTCCCTCGCTGAACAATGTTTTCCATATCCAGCCATCGGGAGCCATATACAGTCGCGTGATCGCTTTCAACAGGGCCGCCTAATCACGTCACTCGTCCAACCCGCGCCTATGTGTACATATACAAGGCTGTGCAGTTATTATCCGTACATAGTATGTGTGTGTGTGTGTGACGATTAAAATTGCAGGGACCGCCAAACGGCTCGATCCACCTGACGATACCGCGCGCGCCGCCGCCCCCGCGAGCCAAGAGTCCACCCGAGAATCAACCGCTGCTGCAGGGCTGCAGCCAGACGATGATGACGTCGACGACGACGTCTACGGTCTCGGGACGAGTGCAGTCGCAGTCGGGGATCGGGGAGATGCGGGTCTGATGCTTCGAGCCCCCTCCTGAGCAGCCGCCAAACTGTACCGACCTGTTCACCGCCTCCACACTCCTCTAAACGCACACCGATGGACGATTCGTCTTGGCATCGTCCTCTTCGACCTCAACCGGCTCTTCTATATGTGTGCAGGACATGCACTATGTGCAAGTGTGTGTCTGGTGTGTGATCGCGCGCGCGTTTCTCAGATTTGTTGTTGCTGCGGTTTGTTCGCTGGAAGATGCGCGAGCGCGTGTGTGTCACCGAGGCCTTCTGTGCGACTGTCAAAGTCCGAGCGACATCTACCGCTGATTACTCCTGATCTGATTTTAGGTTATACCTTGAGATCGCTTGAAGTCGCTGGATGAAACGTTGACCGGCTCCTGCTTCCATCTTCATTTTGAGATGTTTTGAGAGATTTTTGCATAAACCATGCGTATGACCATAATTAGAGTATGCGATTTAGTTTTTTCACCCGATGTATCACACGCTATATTAGAGAAAATAGACTTGACTGAGGAATCTTGAAGAGTAAATTTTTTTCTTGCAGATCGGAAGTAATCAGTGATGTTGAAGCTCGCTGAAAAAAATGAGTATGTCGAGTTTGGTTCGGTCGCGATTTTATTCGTTAATTTTGATTCATCGATTGTCTCGTCCGGTCGAGCGTCGAAGAAGCTGAGAGGGGCAGTGATATAAAGTCGAGGAGGGGGTTCGAAAAAACGTTCTGTTCGACGCAACAATAATCAAAACAATTGAACACTCGTGTAGAGGGAGGGAAGATAAAAATGATAATGGAAGCCTGATCCCACGCTGAGTGGTGACATTCAGAGTCGTTATACATAATTATATATATACATATACATATATTGGTCACGAAGTTGTATCTTTATGCAAAATATATATGGAGGATCGAGCGATATGTGTTTTGCATAAATATATATATATTGCCACTATACGAAGAAGAGGAGGAGAAAGAAGGAAAAAAAAGAGATTCGCGAGCATGACGGAACATTTATTACCGATTATTTTATTATTGTTATAATTATTATATAAAAGAAAAAGAACGACATTACATTATACGTAAGTGATATGATCGGTTATAAGAAACGCAAGTGATTGGTATAGATGTAAGATAGCGATAAATAATCTCGATTATATATAAAATAAAATGGTAAAAAAAATTTAAAAAAAAGTGAAGAAGAGAAAAAAAGAACATGAATAGAAAAGACTGTTTTGCGTCTTCTGCGGTCGAAGTGCCGCGAGGTGCGAAGGAAAATATTAGTGAGGGAGAGAATCGTGTTAGATTGAAATTCAATAAAATAAAATAGCTTTCCAATGGATTTACACGTCAAAGACTCCATTATACCCGTGACACGTACAGGAAGCACAAGACCTTTTTTGGACATTGCGGCGCTTCGACTGCCGGCAACGCGATAAAATTATTATTATTATCATTATTATTATTATCTATATTAAAGCTGGGGTGAAAGCGGCGGATTTCGGATAAATCGCTCCTCCCGTCCGACATTGGATTAAAAATGAACAGGCTGAATGAACCAAAAAAAATAAAGAGAGCAAAAATGGCGCAGCGAATGATACGTTTCTCCTTGCATACAAAGTGCTGTACACAATAAGAAACAAAAAATACTTCTCGTCTTCCGTATATGAGCCCGCGGTGTACCGTATCCTACCCCCCCGAGTTAAATTCTTCGGCTTTATTTTCGAGAGGCGAATTATATCGATGGGGAATACGATAATAGGCTGTACATGCCGACGAAAGAGCAGAACTACGCGAAATAAGGGAGCATTCGGTGGGGAACGTCGGCTGAATCGAAACGCAGAACTCAGGATGTGCATTGATTTTTTTTTTTCAGAGCAAAAATATTCATTGTCAGGCTCTCTAAATTTCTTAGAGTGGAAGTTTTCAATCTGAAAGAATGGGATACTTTGCCTCTCGAATGCCTACCGTATTGCAGTGAAATTCGTAAATTCGATTTATTATAGAAGTTTGATATTGGCTTGGCATAAAATGCAAAGATTGTCTTCAAAACAAGTGAAATTTCACGATTATACTGTGGATATTCCAATCTTTCTAAAAAAAATTCAAACAAATAAATAGTTCGATTTTCTTCTTTAAAAACTATAAAATCAAAATGAACTTCCTGATGCTGGTTATTCAAGAATTAAATCTGAAAATTTAGTTCGACAAAATTAATATTATTCAATGTTTCGCAATACAGTGATTTAAAAAAATCATATTTACAGGCTAAGAATCTTTTAATACTTTTTTTTAATAAAATTCTTTAATTTCCGTACATCAGTATTTCCAATTAAGTGCTAAATTTACGTAGATGGCTTTATGTTTATTATCGTGGGACGTTAAAACGATGCAAACAAGCTTCACTCTATCGGCTGGATCGATTTTTCGATTAAGTATATGTCTTTTTTGCTCATTTTTACTTGCACTCCACAATCTTCAATTTTACATTACCTTGGGTACATATAGCAATCTGTGAACGTGTAAAGCTGAAACGATTACTTTTATTCTCTTCTCGTAAATTGAATTTTTAAATTTCCTAAAGTTCTTCTGCGAACGAAGCGAGATAATTTACAAGATGAATTTATTCTGTAAATTGTTTTATTAATTTGGAAATGCGAAACAAAGCGTATAAACGAAATAGGAGCGATGAAGGAAAAAAGCGCTAATATTGTAAAAAAGTCGATATTTCACGCGATCTTCTACAAAAATAATTTATTTTATGAAATTCTCAGCTTCCATTGTAAAACTTGATACAAAAAAAGAAGAAAAGATCGTTGCAAAAAAATAAAAAATCAAATAAGTTATCTTTCAAGAAGTACTGATATATCGTCCTTTCCTCGGTTTTAATTGTCACGTAGCGTGCCGAAGAGGGAAAGAAGTAATTGCATGTAAAGTACTGATTACCGTCATAAATTCTCCCGTTAATTCCTTTTTAAGACTTTCTGAAGCTGATAATGTATCTTGTGATCCGTGTGTAAATTAAAAGAAACTAAAGCAAGAAAGAAAAAAACGACAGCACAATTCGCCAAATCGATGTTAAAGTTCATTTCTAAAAGTAAGTTTACACATTTTTAATCTCCAGAACGTCTCATTGTATACAATTATACATATAACACTTATTCGAAATATTTAAAAACAAGTGAGAAAGAGGACAGGAGATGTTTAAATAAAGGAATAAAAAGCGAAAATTAAAACTGTGCGAGAGCTGAGAGCGATAAGAACACTATTAATTGTTATAATCGTCGACGAAGCGCTAGTTGTTACTCAGGCCGAATGTTATAAGCCGTGCGCCGAATGTCTTTAAAAAAGTATAATGAAGCGAGCAGATTTAAACAATGATTTCAAAATGAAATTATGCGAGTATCTGAATACGATATCATTACATATGGACAATCCGACTAAATATACATATATAATATATAAAATGCGTGCATTCGTCACAACATAAGTAACACACGAGATAATGGATGGTAAAGACCGATAAAGCAAGGTAATGATAAGCTCTGAAAGAGAAATGTCAAGATTGGCGAAGCTTGCGATGAAATGTGTTTTTTTTTGTGCTGATTTATCGGGCTTTTTTCGGTTGCATGAACGTTAGATAACTGGTCTTTAAAATAATCTGTTTTACCGACAGTCGATATTTAGCATTAAAAACTCCTTAACTATTGCCATGTGATTAGATAAATTTTTTATGAAACTCAAAAATGATAATTAAAAAACGCGGAATTGGACTGTCGATGAAACTAGATTTTTAGGGTTATCTTCTGCGACCAATGAGTTACATTGTCTACTTCTTGGAAAAGTAAAAAAAAAATAGAAATCTGTTGAGTGTTGCAAATGTTTATTAGGTTAATTATAACGGCATTGTTAAAATGATCTATAACAAAATTAAAACGTAAAAAAGTTATTTAACGTCGAATAAGGTTATTGCATGTTTTATACTATACAAATGAATTTTTGATATATTTAAAGTTTATACCTTTCTAAAAATGAGTTGAAAGTTTTAAATATATTTATATAAATAGAACAAAAATTTGAGAAGTAAATAATGTAATTGATTGAGTTATCAAAGTGTTAAATGCGAGTATAAATGTATGACGATCAAACGCACGGACTTTCGGTCAGTTCTACGAAAATCCAAAATAAAAGAAACAGGTGTTTAAAGAATGCATGCAAGTAAAAGTAAAGAATTCACACCATCGCTCTGAAGTTGCTGCTTTTTCCTCTCAAAACTGTAAATGGAACCAAAAATTTTTATAAATAATAAAAACTTCAATAGACAGTATAAATATTTAAAAAAAAAACAGCTTTGCCAAAATAAACCTAACCTACTTATTCCTTAATCCTTCGAGAAGAAATTCAATCATTCTGCCACATTTTGAAAGTGGTAATCTTCAACTGGTGATGGGCGTTCTTAACTTTTGCCGAGTTAAAGGCGTGTACGAATTGGATTATTCTGTATTACCGACTAAATATAGTAATTGTTTTTAAAACATAACACTACATATGTGTTTTGCTCATGGCATAATAAAAAGAAATTGTGCTTAAGTATGTCCTAATACTGACGCAAAAGTATTTCAAAATTGATCTTAGTTCATGAATAAATTATTTAAAAGTTTGCTGTACATCACTTTAATAAGTCGGTAAAACAGCGATTCAATAATGTTACAATTCGTACCCACCCTTAATAAAAAAGATTTAAAAGATGAATCGAAGTGGAAAAAAGACACGTACATTAATAGACGCACGTAAATATGTATACATACACATAGGTACATGGTAATTACTAATACATTGCAAAGTATAAAGAGAAAAAGATAATTGCGGAACTTGCGGATTTTAATGAATTTATTACGAATCAACAATGATGCATATATAAATATATATATATATATATATAAAATGAGAGAAAAAGATAGATAGAGAGAATAAGAAGAGCGATGAAAAAAGAGATAATTACGATGTTTTCTCCGCTTTCCCAAGAATGAGAGACGGTTAATGTGCTTTCTGGCCGAATGAAAGGATCTGCGTGTGATTTTAGATTGAGTATTTGAAACGAGAGAAAGAAAGAGTGAAAAATAGTGAGTAAGTGCGAGAGAAAGTAAGAAAATACCATGTCGATTAAACGGTTTTCTGTTGTCATACTGTAAATATATATGGACTATTAATTGTAGGCACTGATAATATTTATTTCGTTCGATAAACCCTATATGAATATATATACTCACATTATGGTATATAATGCAAAAAAAGGATAAACTAATATTAATGTTGCGGTTTCATCTTTTATTTGCGATTTTCTAATGATAAATATTTGAAAGGGATAAAAAAAAGTCGAAGAAAAAACAATAACATTCTATTTGGCATTATGATTTCACCGAAATGAACAATTTGATGGATAACAATAAAATATCATTTTTACAAACGTATGAAAATTGAGTTTTTAGTTTGTTTTTTCATAATATGAATTTAAGTACTCATTGCTTAATTTTACATTTTCAAGTTCTTTTTTGTTATAAAATTTTGTGTTTACTTGTATATGAGAGTGAAAACTTGTAGCAGAGTAATGTTATTCTATTTTGATACTTTGTGCACACTAGTCACATATCCATCAATGCTATTAAATGATATTAGCTACCTATTTATTTTTTTCATTTCAATCGGATCTATTGACCTGAATTTGAGCAATTTAACTTTGATATTTGAATTGTATGCCCAATTTATTTGCTAAACATATTCGATATTATTGCCAATGAATTAACCATCTGCATTCTCATATAGACAGGCCTCGTATTATTTGAACATTTACTAGAGACGCAGTTGAATCACTATATTGAAATAACAACACATATAAAAATAGATACAGCAGGGAATTTATAATACTATATTATTTTTTTTAGATAACTCGATAAAACTTGAAATAAAATAGAAAATTGTCTTCTGTGTTTTTAGTTCTCGTAAAAAACTTTTACACGAGTTTCTTAAAACGAATTCGGACCTCAATTTTGTAAGTCTGGATAAAACTTTTAGAAAATACGCTTTTTAGAGTTTTTCAAAACACTCGCTTTTTGAATGTTCTCCATCTTTCAACAACAAATATTAAAATATTTTATTTTACGTTAAAAACTGACATAAAAGCAATAACTACTGTATTAATCTTTAAAATCATCTACAATCAAGAAAAATATTTGAAATTACGATTTCTTATGCCAATATCTATCTTTTCCTTTTACCGGTACGAAGAAATCTTGCAGACATGCAATTTCCTCGAATGAAAAGCGTCCAAAAATCTTACCATTCAAGAAAAGTCCAGACGTTTCACGCCCAAGTATATTTCAGGATTACGTATCAACGACCCTACCCATTCACAAGTCCATTGACTTTTCCGGCTCTCGTTTCACCCCTTTTATTTTCCTTTTTCCGCTCGGCGCCGATGTCACCGAGAGATCAATACGAGTCGCTCGCGCGCGCACCAGGCGTCCAGCCTGCACTTGTCCTTTTTTCCCCCGCAGTTAGCTCGACCGTCGGTAAGGTAGAACTTCCAAGTTCTACAGCTCAATTACCACAGGATTTACCAACCGATATATATAGCATAAGCAGAGCGCTGTTATCCGACGGTTACGTAGGTGGCGATACAATCGGTCTCCACTTTAACCTTGAAATCACGCGTTCGAGCTCGTGCGCCTCTCGCTCTGCACAATACACTTCGTATTATTTTTTTCCGGGATAAACCCAAACACTCGACACACAGTAATCTCGTACCATAACAAGCTTACGGATTGTTGCCGCGTATCGCGTAAAAGGACGATCGTATCCAACCCCATTGCCGAGTACCGGAATTCCAGCGCCAAAAACAATAGTTAATAACACGAGAGAAACTGAATCAGCCGGTGCGAGCCAGTGAGTGATTGTTGGACTGTGGACTCTCGTTTTTCTATATATCGGCACGAAGTACACGATAAACCGCGTGCGAGCCGCGCGCGAAAGTGTCTGCATACGCATAAACGGGAGTGTGTGAAACGGACTCGGTAATCCAAGAAGTCAAACGATACGTACATACGAGCATATATACGCGATATAATAATCCAAAGCGGTGTCTTCCCCCTCGGTCACACATATACACACACATACACGCAAATGGTGCAAATGGCTGCTGCGGCGCAACATTAAAAAAAACTGTTATTATTGGAGAATAATGCGTGGCCGCGCTGTGCTCCGTGTAAGATGTTGCTGAAGGGCCAGAGCGCGGATGTGAGAAAGGGTCGTAGGTGTAATGGAAAGGGCAGCAGCGGCAGATTCACAGCAGCCGGTGAGTATGACAAGCAACTTTTATTCTCTCGTCCCTTACCTCGCGACTTCTGCCACCGCACTCTATAAGTATATAAGTACGTATATACGTTCGTGGCGCGCAGACGATATATGTCGTGTTTTGCTTCTGCGAGGTTATCTTCGTCTCGCGCACACACACACATTCGTATTGCGCGCGCGTATGAGTAAAAGTGTGTGTACGTATATATATAGAAGTTCGCACTGCTACGAAAATATCAACACAACATGGCTGACGCGCAATGATCTGAGGATCGCAATGCTTAGATGATGAATTCGGAGCAGATGATTTTTCTCGTTGCTTATTTCTTTTTGGAATAGTTTGTGTGGCTCTCTTGTTTTTGAATGTTTTTGAAAGTTAAGAATACGGATGGCTTACCATATTCATAAAGCCATGGATAATTATTGAGCACGAGATATTCGCTCGAGACTTTTTCTTCTGCTACTTACTAAGTTATGCGTGAATGTTCCCAAGGAGAATGAGAATTTTCATTATCTCAGATATTTGACATTATCGAACATATGTTTCCATTAAGCTTTTAATAGAGAGCATTGAGGTATAATAATATTATTAATACATAAAAAAAAAATTCTACGACAATGAATGTTAAACAAATAACTATCAAATTGGTAAAACAACATTCGTATCCACTTAGTTTATTAATCACTTAATTAGTTTTTTTCAATTTAAACAATATTTTATATAAAAAAGTGTCTACGTGATTTTTTCGGAGCAGATTGAAAAGTTCTCTGATTGTTTAATCGTAGAATATCCTTATCAGCGATAATTTTACCCGTTTGCCTTTGTAATCTAGAATGTAGAGTGTTTTTTAAGCCTGGCATTAAGGTTAGTTTTCGAATTATAAATGACTGCGCTCTCACTCAGCGCCGCGCGTCTGTGTACGCTTCAGATAATCTTTTGTAGGTTAGGTTCTAATTTTGTAAGAAATTACATAATAAAAGACGAATGCGCGCCGAAAGGAACTAAACAGCGAGCGCGATAAAGCGACGATATTTCGTAATGCAAGAAATGAATTCTTATTGAGCGCCCTGATAATTAAATCGATGCATGAGAGGCATTTTTAAACTGACATAGACTGCTGCAATTTTTCTAATACTATTTATATTTTGTTGGTTGGTTAATACAAGTGAAAATTAATCAACAGTAAATATGTCAATTAAAAATATATATATTCATCAGAGAATCAAAGAATCTGACACTAATTTGAGTTAAATTTTCTGTTAAGATCATAAAATCCGATGTTCTCAAGACGATTATAATTAACAACCTCTTACACGGTAATGTATATTCATATAATTTGTGAAGCTGCACGAAAACATAAACATTTGCGGTAAGAAGGTTGATTACAATTTATCGATAATGTTCTCTATACTAATTAAAACATTTTATTTTTTCCGTCTATTAATAAACAGTATAATAACTTATGCTAATTCCGAACGTCTCGTGTGCTTGCGTTACATAAAATGCTTATAAGCGATTGCTTAAAAATATAATGTGATTCATCTGGATCCAGCAGCGCAACAGCCGGGAAGTTAAATAGGGTCAGTTTGGTGAAGAATCGCAAAGATATGCACGAGTTTGTTAATTGATCAATACTGAATAATGGATATGAGACTCAATAACAACATTGCGATATTAAGTATAGAATATAAAAAAACCTATCTAATATACTTAAAATCAAATTCTCAGTTCTTAACTGGCTTGATGTTAAACAATTAGTAAATTATTTATTAAGTATACATTCTTATTTCTTTTTATGTAGCAACTTTAATAACAAATTCGTATTATTATTTTGTTATGCTTCGTCTTGTTTTGTACTTACATTTGATAATCATGAATAAACTTGATTGATCAAAGTGTACAAATATTTTTTTGGCATGTCTTTGAGCATGAAATGGTAAATATGAAAAAATCAAGCTAAAAAAAAAATAAATTGTCAAAAGGCTGTCGAACTTTGATAAAAAAATCATTAACTGATAATTATAAACTATTTTATAAAACAAAATAATGGAAATATAGTAATTACCATTCTATACTTGCGAGAGAAGGAAATAAAAGATATCTCAAACTAATCAACATTAGAAAAATGCGCGTGCATAAATTTCAGCTCGGATAATAACTGACGAAGAGAAAATTAATCGAGTCCATTGCGCGCTCCATTCTGCACGACGATGCAAATCGATGCGCCTAACAGTATCGAATGGGAAAACACACTCGTATATGCCGAATCGATATCTTTTATGCACTCGCGGCTGCTACCAGCGCGCACTCCTTTTCTCGGTAAGCACTTTCGTCATTTTAATTCATTCGCTGCAGCGACGATTCATCCCCTCGTTTTAATGCAGCTTTATAAACCCGTTGCAAAAACCGAAGGTTTTAGCTCTCGAGAATTGCGCTGGAAAATGCTGCGAAGCTTCGAGAGTTCGGAGACCAAAATGCGTCTTTATTTTTAGAGAAAACTGCGCGCTTCGATTGCGTGCGTGTTGATGCATTTCGGAAAGTAAGTTAAGAAAACTCAGTTTTACTGAATGTTTCCGTTAGAATTAAAAGCATTTGTTTTTTTTTTTCTTTTCATTATAATTTTTAACGCTCTCAAATGCTTTCGTCAATTAACTTTGTATATATCCTAAAATTGTATAGTTTATCGATTAATGGAAGATCTAAATTGCGAGGGTTATACAATAAAAATTGCGGGTACTTATACACTTGCACTCACAATATTGATAATTCGCGTCTAAAGTGTAAGAGTCGGCGAGAAAGAGAGAAAGAGACGCTAGGCATCTCAAGGTCTTTATAATGTAGACTCTCAATCGTGTCCAATCAAACTCCCGCTATGTTGATTTGTCGTGGACCACCTTTAGAATTCACGCCTCTCTCGCTCTCAGTCTCCCCCTCCCTCTTTCACTCTCTCCCTCGCTCTCTCTCTCTCTCTCTCTCTCTCTCTCTCTCTCTCTCTCTCTCTCTCACTCTATCTCTATCTCTCTCTTACTCTGCATCTATGTAACAGTTTCTCATCGGACCCTCGAAAAAAGGAAGTGACATTTAATTTTACTCCCGCAATCACTTTATTCCGGCCCGCCTCTCATTCACTTTATATTATATTTACTTTTTACTTCCTCTCATAGGAAGGTATATTGAACTGATTATAAGAAAGAATCATTTGCACAGGTAAGATATTAATGATAATTCGTGTATAATTGACAATAGCAATAAAGCGATTATACATATTTTGTATAGTAAATTATATATAGATCAAAAAGCAAAAACATAAGCATCTTGCAATAAAAATCGATGTCATCATAAAGGACATCTGTGTTGTATCAACAACATGTGATTATTTCGATCTAAAATGTACTTATAATTATGATACAGTAAGTATTATGCCACGAGATTTGTGATTGCGATGTTATCCTTCATACGGGTACATGTTTTATTCATTTTTACTCGTGCGTTTTTTTTCTGTTTTCAAACGGTTAGAAGTAATGTGTATACCCCATGTTTACCCTAATAAAAAATGAATATTTTGAAATTAGTTAAAAACCAGTTTTAAACCAGTAGCTTTAAGACGTATTAATTTATTTTTATATACACTGTGCACATTTCGAAAACTAATATTTTATGCTAATTTTTTATCCTCAACAAATTTTGTAATACACTTATTTGAATAGAAAAGGGTAATCTGATGCAGAAATGCTCTCATCATATTATAAAATGATGAAAGATAGAAATTCAATCACAAAAATTTTCAGATTGCGTAGTATCGAAACCTAGAGAAATAACGGATTAGTCTAAAAAAAAAAGTTTCATTCTAATTGGTAACATTTTAACTCGGCCATCCATTTATCAAACTATTATAATCATTATACTAATTGGTGGTTTAGGAAAGATATTACGTTTAAAAAAATATTATCTGTGTTGACAATCGAACTACTTAAATAATAAATCGATCTAAAATAAAATACCAAAAATAAAAGACGATAACATACGAAACATGACATTCAGACAAAAAATTAACGATGAAAAAACACGATATAATGAAGAAATTAGCTTACATTATAAATAACCATCCGAAAACGAGCATCGAATCTATAATTCTCATATGTCCAAACGAAACAGACCGACTTATTTCTCAACTTTGAACGAACTGAACGCTAACTCGATATTGACCGTAGCTTAACAATTTCCATTCAGCCAACAAACTTTAAATACGCATATATATATTTCGATTTGGCATTAGATGTCCAGTAGTCAGTCCACAAAAGTGGCGAAACTCATCAGATCGCCATTCGAATTCAGCACCGATGCTTCTCCTCCTCACGTGCAATTGCATCACCGCACAGTCGCACATTATATATACGTATGCGCGCAAGTTGAGCGAGTCGACTTTGCGGGGGAATCGCACAGCCTTTAAATCGAGCTCTAACCAAACAGCTTCAGTTGAGAACCGGTTGTCATTTTGCATATCAAAGAACATCAACTATTCTGAATTGTTTGCCGAGTTCGCCTGCACGCTTACTCGCTATGACTGTAATGTGACTTTTTTTGCTCATTCTCTTTTCCCAACGAGACGATTGAAGAAATATCAAAGCGTCAATCGCGTGCTGCTATGCTGTTATTTTTTCGTGCGATATGCGCGCGACTTTTTAACGACGTCTATGAGTAACATGTGGACTAGTCGATTTTGAATACTTATTGCTAATTGCGCTCAAAGCTCTAATTTTATTGTCATATTCATTGTGCACAATTTCTTGAAATTGAGGAATTTTAAAAATTGGTACCACGATCAACTAGAATTTTCTGGTATTAATTATATATTTACTTGAGATAGAGAAAAACCTTTTTTACTCGACGCTTTTGAAA
Source organism: Megastigmus dorsalis (assembly GCA_900490025.1). Lineage (NCBI taxonomy): Eukaryota > Metazoa > Arthropoda > Insecta > Hymenoptera > Megastigmidae > Megastigmus > Megastigmus dorsalis. The sequence goes on along the minus strand of UELU01116378.1, from coordinate 706 downwards.
TAAATGATGTTCTTTTCTCTTTTTACAATAAAATGTTGTTTCGGGGTAAGGAGTTTATCTGTCATTGTGTGATAATAAACTCTTACTTGAAATATATCGTTCATTCTTATCACAGACAAGTGTACTTTCCTTCTTGAAAAATTAGAAAGTATATCTTATGATACTTTTATATTAAGTGAGTAAATTTAACATTAATAAATAATACAGCTCAATGCTTTTCATTAATTTATTTATTATAGAAGAAAGTTCGTGAAATAATAAAATATCACATAACATAATTCTCATTTTTTCAATTTGCCATCATGGCGTCGGGAGGTCAGGAACCGCCCGACGTCTCTCTTAATAAACATTACAAGTGCCATCCTAATGTAAAAGTAGGAGCAGTAGTTTGTTCATACTAGTGAGTCTGTTGCAAAATACAATGCAGGGAGCTCGGTAAAACTCCTAAGTAACACTTTTGTTATATGCCAAGACCATTCAAACTTTGCGCTAACCTCAAACCTGCCATAGGAGTGCTAAATACTGCCGCGTGTGAATTTATAGCACAATTAAAAAGTGAAAATCGAGAGTTGATTAAAAAAGAAATACTTAACGAAATAGTGCACGAAAAAAATGTAGATAATAATTTAGATAAAACAGTGTATGATGACTATAGTGAAATAGAAGCATTGAAAATAGAAAATAATTTACTGAAACAGTTATACAA
>UELU01116376.1:0-22214 GCA_900490025.1 Megastigmus dorsalis | reverse complement strand
GCGTCCCTCTCTCTCTGCTCTCTTCTCCTTCCCTCCTTCGTGGAAAAGGCGCGTCTCTCCCGACGGACCGCGGCGACTGTGCACCCGGTGTACCCGGTTTTTCGAGGAGCGCGGCAGTAAGCAAAAAAAAGAAGCCGATCGAGCTGCTGCTGCTGCGGTGCCAGAGAGGAAAGATACACACACACACACACACACACGAGTCGTGTGAGTGGGTATATACACGTTGGAATAGGAACGGACGCGATCCGTACGGCGAAACGTACGGTGATGTTTCTTCTCTCTCTCTCTCTCTCTCTCTCGTGGTGTGCGTCCGATTGCGTCACGTGCGTGACCCTGCCGCGCGCGAGAGGTGTATAACGGACTGCACCGGCATCGCGAGGAGAGAGATAGAGAATCGAGCCGAGTCGCAGGGTCAATCGGCCAGAGATCTTCGTGTGTCTACTTATATACTCTCTCCCATATGTTGTGTTCGTGTATGTGTGCTGCAGAGACAGTTGTGAGCCGTCGGTAGTACAGGCGCGAGAGAAAGAAAGTGTGTGCAAAAGTAGCGGCTGTCCGTCTGTGCGCGCATCGCGTAATCGCATTGTTTTGTACATTAAGTATATCACTTGCCTCAAGATGCTCTATATTATTATACTGTTTGTGCACCGCTCTTGCACCGCGGTCGTCCTTTATTTTTCGCACCCTCTTTTCGAATGTTTGCGGAAGCCTCGCGCGCACTATACATATACCGAAGCTTATATATTAGAAGTATACGATGGGATGGAGCGTACACATCAAGCTTTGGAAAGATACTTTGCGCAGGAAATTTATGATTTGAATGATAACTCATAAGTACAGAGATCTAGACCATGCCAACGTTGAACGTATTTGTCGTATTCCCGCAAGAAATCGCAAAAAATTGTCTGTTAATAAATAAATGACGACGTCATTAGAATAATTGAATATGGCACCGCGCGGCGCACGGCGAACAATGCCAGATGCATATAGCGTTATCCACTTGAATTCCGTAGTCTTATACATATACATGTATATCTATACGCACGAACAGAACAATGCAATTACCGCACACGTCAGAGCTGCAGAACTAGACTTGCAATAATCCTCCCATTAGCGAAACATCTCCACGGTGCAACCTCATAACCAGGCATTAACCGTACGGACTCGCACGCGCACACGCACACACACACACACAAGCCGGCGCGCGTTTCTCTTTTTCACACCCTATTCCGCTCGGCGCGCGTTCTCCTCGTCGAGTACTCATCTCTCTCTTTCATTCGCTCCGATCATCGCGACGACTTTGGGCTTGTCTCCTCTCTTTCGCTCCACGCGACTTTTTCCCACTAGCCTCGCGTCCATCGGCATGTGCGGTGCGATTCGACGGCAAAGGAGAGACGCGGCGGAGAGCGAGCGAACGCGAGCGCTCCCGTCGCCCTTAGCTCTGGGTCAGAGCGGCGGTAACGGCATTGCCCGAGAGCCCGACCACCGGGCGATATATCTGGGTTAAAATGCGTGGCTCCTGAGAGAGTGGGAGAGAGAGAGAGAGAGAGAGAGAGAGAGAGAAGAGCGGATAATTACCCGACGAGCGCCTGTTTGTCTGGGCCATGCGAGCCGAGTGTGTGCCGCAGCGTCGGCAAGGGCGCACAAGTGGTTCGCGTTCCGGTTTCGCGTTCGCCCTTTCTTGCCGCAGTTCTTATCTCTTATAGCCCTTCTCTCTCTCTCTCTCTCTCTCTCTCTCTCTCGCTCTCTCTGCTTGTGTCTCTCGGCATCTTCTCACGCCGCGCACATCTCTTTACGTCTTCTCTCTTCGTTTTCTGTACTTTTCATTATTTTGGGGATCGCCGCTCGCGATGTTTTTGCTTTCGTTTGGTAAAACGATGGGAGGCTTTTGTTATTATACTTGCCATTTTAAACCCATAAGTAGACTAATTTATTGAATGAAGAATATTTACTTTTTAGGACAATATTTGGTCTGATATTTGACATTTCAATAATTCAATTCGATGTTGTCGATGCTTCATGGTTTGCATAGTCGCGGTACAAATGAAATAAATGTGTTGAATCGTAAAATACAGTTGTGTGCAAAAGTTTCCGGCCAAAGAGAATTTCGTAATAAAATATGGTACAAAGAATATTAAATGCGAGATTAAATGAAAATGCAAGTCTATCATCGTAATGCATATTTATTATACTATAAAAATATGTAATAAAAAAATTTTATAAAACGATTAACAATTGTTTATAACAAAAACAAATATTTTCAATTATTCGTAAGTATCCGGTCAAGTACAAATTATGCACTAAACTTAAGAAAAATAACACTGTAACTCAATGAAAAAATTCCAATAACAAAAAAAGGTAACGTTTTGATCAATATTTGGTAGCCATACCCTTTGCTTGTTAATTGTTGTATAACATTTTTTAATTACATATTTTGATAGTATAATAAATATACATTACGATGATAGACTTGCATTTTCATTTAATATTCTTTATATCATATTTTATTACAAAATTATCTTTGGCCAAAAACTTTTGCACACAACTGTAGTATACTTATGCGGTTTAGAGAGTAAATACAACGTATAGTTGTGATTGTATACAAGAATTGTAATCCACTTATGTATCTACAATGGCAAATATTTTATTATTATAGAGCTTGTTATCAGATATATATATAACGGGATATTTTTACATTTTATATTTATAAAGTTTTATACTTATTTATTATTATATTTCTGTGCAGTTTTACTTAATTTTTTGTGCGTTAATTCCTCGAATGATTAATATTACTCGAATGTTCAATGGAAACGAATTTGTATTTGTAAAAAGTATTGCGTATTGTTACATTCAATTATAAATAGCTTATTTAATTGCATTAACATTCAAACTAGATTTGTAAAACTGATATTTGCTACATAGTATGCTCCTGGTAAGAAAGTACTATAAACTACTATTTACAAAAGTAATTGAATCAAAATGGAAATGAAAACAATTGAATACGATAAAACTATTCTTTGCGTCATCCCAACAGATGACACGTGCAGATGAAGTAGAGGTAGTGGAAGCGATAGCGGGCGAGGACAGTCGCAACGATAACCTCCAAGATGCCGAGCAACAACAACAACAACAACAGCAGCAGCAACAACAACAGCAACAACAACAACAACAACAACAACAACAACAGCAACAACAAAAACAACAGCAGCAACAACAACAGCAGCAGCAAGCATCAGTAGATCAGATGGCAGCTGCACTGGATGCGATGGCCAACGAGAACGACGGGGTCGGTGGAGCCTCGGGCAGCGTAAGTCAGTACAGCTCGCCGAATCTCCGAGGTCATCCGGGCAGGGGTGCAGCGGGTCCACCGCGGGGACACCACAACGTTGCCTACCACGGACCACCGCCACCGCCGCCACCCGCTTCTTCCGCCTCGGTAAGATCCTTCCGGCCAGCAAGCGATAATCCCTTGTTGACACTCTTCAACGTTTAATGTTAGTCGGATTAGCTAACCGGGATTTAACGGGGCGTGGAATTCTTTTTCCGACCAAAGTAGTTTATCCGAGCTTTTTGAGTTCGCGGCTTCGCTTGGACTTGTGGCGCACCGGCTTAGAAAAGCACTTTCATTGTTCGAACATCGAGATTTTTGCTCGAAATGGTTTTACTACCTAACCAGGGACAGGCGATTTTTTGTGTCATTATACGTTATTATCAAAGATAGGATCACCACGATTTAAAAGTTTTTACCAAAATATTATTGAATCCCCGATATTGTAGATTTTAATTTTTTTTTTTTCGACATATAAAAAGTATCGATGGTCACAAGTCCCTAAATCCAAACAATCGAACAAATAAATAATGAAAAGCAGCGATCAAAATTCGAACATAAGATAAACAAAAGGCTTCTAAAACGTCGTTCTTTATCGACAGTCGTCAGGCTCGCAGCAGCAGCAGCAGCAGCAGCAGCAGCAGCAGCAACGCCCCCAGGACAGCATAGACAAAGTCTTCGACACGGCGATCGCGACGGGACCGTCCCTGGGTGGCAGCGAGAACTGGCCACTGGCCGGCAACGACATGCCCAAAATAGTCTCGCTGGACGTCAAGTGCGAAAAGAACTCAATGAAGGTGTATCTGGGCTTCGATAAGCCTTTCTACGGCATAGTCTTCAGCAAGGGCCACTACAGCAACGTGAACTGCGTGCACCTGCCGGCTGGACTCGGCAGGTCCTCCGTCAACTTCGAGATCGGTATACACGCCTGTGGCACAGCCGGCAATACCGAGAACGGCCTCTACGGCTACGGGGCTGAGTCTGGATCGGGCACTTACTTCGAGAACATCGTCGTCATACAATATGATCCTCAGGTTAGTCATGTTTGATAGAGTAGCGTTTCACTGACTATAAATAGTTTTACACTTTGTTATAAATTCTCATTGATCTAAGTTCTAAATAACAAACGCCTCACCTGTCTCAAGGCATAAGTTTGGCTCAAACTTTAGCCAAACTTAAGCTTGTGCCAAACTTTGCCCTAACTAAATTGGTTTTATACGGATGAATAATATGCCGCGTTGCAAAAATAGATACGTGTAATCGCGTTTATCAAGACTCTTATTCTGCAATGATTCGCCAGGTGCAAGAGGTCTGGGATCAGGCACGCAAGCTGCGCTGCACGTGGCACGATCTCTACGAAAAGTCGGTGACGTTCCGGCCCTTCCCGGTCGACATGCTCGACGTTGTGCGCGCCGATTTCGCCGGCGACAACGTCGGCTGCTGGATGCAGATACAGGTGGGCAAGGGTCCCTGGGCCTCGGAGGTCTCCGGCCTCGTCAAGATCGGCCAGACAATGACGATGGTCCTCGCCATCAAGGACGACGACTCCAAGTTCGACATGCTCGTGCGCAACTGCATGGCTCACGACGGCAAACGCGCGCCGATACAACTCGGTGAGGCCATTTTGCCTTTCGTAATAATTTCTTTTTTATGCGTTGAAAAACTTTAGTGATGAATTCAGAGCATCCAAAATACAAAGATCGGTTAGCGAAACTTAGTATTGTGTTTTTGATATTTAGAGGGGATTGCCGATTGATGCCAATAAATGACCAGTCACGTGACGCGTTATATTGACATAAAAACTGCATTTTTAGCTTTAATTTATTTTTCTTCGTTCTCGCAATTGCCATACAATGTCGTTTATGCCTCTTTCGTTATATCTACCAGTCATTAACCGGTAGCCGGTCAATCATTGCTTCAGTCCCTCTTCATATACACAAACGTGCAAAACCAAAACTCTTAAATTGTGGCTAACTGTCCGTAACCCTATTTCTTCGTTTCCCAACAATTCAGTGGATCAGCGCGGCTGCATCACCAGGCCGAAGCTCATGTCCCGCTTCACCAAGATCAAGAACTTTGGCGCGAGCGCCTCGGTACTCTCTTACGCCCACTTCCAAGCCTTCAAGTTCCCCGACTCGATGGAGGTACACTTCCAGTGTACGATACAGATCTGCCGATACCAGTGTCCCGACCAGTGCTCCGACTCGGCTCCCTCGCTCCTGCAGGATGGATTGTTGCAGGATGGATTGTTACTCGAGAGTCAGAGAGCCTCCATAGGCCATGCCGATGTCACAGCTTACGGGATACCACCGCCACCTGTGCCCCTCGGGGCTTATCTGCAGGTGGGCTTTTCCTACTTATTTATCAATCTCTTACTTTTACTTTAATACGTGGGGGATCAATGTCATCGATTGTTTTCAAGCACAAGGAGTTAAAGACTCAAGGAGTTAAAGCAATAAGTTTGGACAGGGATTGCGTGTTAAAATGGGGAAATGCAAATTTAACTGAAAGAATATTAATATTTACATGTATGGCTAGAGGTTGACTTGGCTACAGGATATAGAATGAATAATTTCAATATGAGGGAGTTTTTTTTTCGATGCCATTCTCATATTAAGAAATTAGTAGATTGTTCCATTACAAGATGTAATGGAACAATTAAGTCGTGGTTACCATGAGAGCAAATCTTTTAGACGGTGGCTTGTGTTAATTCTTAAGCTCCTTCAGTTGAAAACCAATTAGAATTCTCTAGATAAGGCAGGGAGCATATTTACATAAGGAAACGGCTATCCTTACTGTGCGAGCCTGTTTAAGATAAGATTTCGTCACGTCCCGAGTAAATTCTTCAAGCTCACATAACAGTATAGAAATGTCATTTACATTTGGTCGCGACAATTTCGACCTAAATCCAAGTTTCCTGAACATTGAGAAAATCCAAAGTCTACAAAAGCGTAAATTGTTGTGTCGGTTACAGTCGGTAGGAGCTGGGAGGCCACGGGACGAGCGCCGCCGTAAGACCCGTGAACTGCCAGCCACAGCAACACCGCCCGAGAAGACAGTCGGCGTGAACCGAGTGATCCGAGTCGTCTCGACCGGCGACCTCACCTTCTCCATCGACGAGTCGAGCAACTCGAGCGAAACGAGCGAGTCCCCGGCTTCGACGATGATCTTCCCGATCCGCGAGTCCCGCACCAATCCGGCCAATCTCATCTGCATGACCACGTCCGGCTTCACGCTGACGCTGCTGCTACTGCTCGCTGTGCTTCTCGCCTCCTGCGGCATCTCCACGTATCTCTGCATACGACTCAGGCCCTTCAGGAAGAGGGTGGACAACGAGGTGGTGGCGGTTCGCGGCTTCGCCGTACACGGCCTCAACGGCAAGCACAGGAACAAGTCCACAGCCGCCTGCTGCTACTCGTAAGCTCGCGCGTGGCCGCGAACCTCTGCGAATATTGTACACCTATCTTCCTTTCGCGAGATAACGTGAAATTTTTCCACTCTTTCTCTCTCTCTCTCTATCTCTCTCTCTCTCTCTCTCTCTCTCTCTCTCTCTCTCTCTTTTTCTCTCTTTTTCTCTTTCTCCTACAAAGCGTCCCAAAGAATACCAGTTTCTTTCTTGGGCAGTCATTCGAACCTTTCGGAAGCATAAAAAAACTAAGGATACATTATAATATAATTGTGTTGTTATTTTTTTTTGTTTACTCTGTGCCTTAGAGATTCAAGCGTCGTTTGGCCTTCTGGAACATATACTTGAAATAGTGTAGCCCATAAGACTGCGCACGTTCTATATCATTGTACCGGTGTAGTCGCGCTTGCGTGGCCTGTATGCGTGGCTCTGTGCGTCTCTGTGTGGGTGTGTATTTTATATCCTCCACGGCAGTTTTGTTCTTTCAAGGTAGTTCTGATGTCGTGCTAGTCAAAAAAGAAAGATTGATGGGTGACCCTCTATAGGAAATGGATGGGTCGCGTGTACCTTTATAAATCAGGGGAAAGATATTGAGAATAGACGATAAATTCGTGAAATTTTAGCTCGCGACCCGAGGGGGCTGCTTTTGAATATTTTATGCAAATTTTTTGTACAATAATAGTTTGTTTTTTTTTTTTTCAAGATTTTCTTTACGAAGCGTTAAAGTTGCAATAATTATACAAAGATTTAAATAACGTTTTTAATGTTTGTCAGTGTTATTTGTTTTGAGTACAGACGATATATTCTTTTATTTATTTTAATAAATAAATGTAAGTGTTTAACGTAAGCCTTTAATACTTACTTGGGTTGAAATAGGAAATTACCGAACTTGCAAATTAACAAATAATAGTTGAAACACAAAATAATGTTGATTTTTAATATAGTCTTTTCTTTATACATATATATATCAAGGTATTTAGTGCCTGTTTCGCGAAGCACTGGTTTAGTGAATACCTACATGCTCATTATTTTATTTAATACTGAATGCATGTTGCTTATCAAATACTAGAGGAATTAATAAAGTTATATATTATTGTTAGAATATTTATATTAAGAACTATATAAAAATAGCTTTGTACTTGAAATTCATCAACATGTTTCGGTTCCATTAAAAAAATAAATTGTTCACTCTTCTTAAAAGTCAAAAGCGAACTATCTTAGCTAAAGAGCAAAACTGCTTGTAGTAAAAGGTGCGTTGCTGTGCTCGAAATATTTAGGCCTGGATTATACATTGGGTAAATAATGAAAGTAAAATAATTTATTTTTAATATTTTAACAGATTGTATATTAATAATTTGTGTTTCTTGTCTAACAGTAAAATATGCCATTACATAGATAGCTCCATTAATCGGAGTGGATTTTAAGTTAACTTTAAACAAGTTTTCAGTACATAGGGTATAAGTGTTTTATTGTCTATAACGCAATAAAACAGACTGATCATTTTGAGTGTAGATGTACAATTAATAATTTAATAATATCACTTTCTACAATTATTATTTATTTAATATGTAGCGTTAAATTATGTAATTTTCTTTTAGAAATAAATGATTTGATTGTTTCTCAGTTTGTAAACAATACAATGTATATATATAAGTTAGACATTAAAATATATTATGCCATTACTTATAAAATATATTGTAGACTAACAGAGCTGTTGTGGATTTGAAAATTTTACCTCCAATGATATGATTAATCAAGTTATTGTCGAGCTGGAATTCGAAAATGACAGAAGTTCTCGGGTTTCAAGTGAGATACCCGTTTTTGCCTGTATAATCACAGTAACAGTTTAATTAAGTATAATTTAAAATGTTAAATACAGATACAGTTATGTCATTATATGTATCTTCCACATTAGTATGCTGAAACACGTCTGCTAAAGTTATGCCTAATGAATAAATATGAAAAAGATGTATATTTTAATAAGTATAATTTCTATGATTTCTACTTAAATGATTATATAAAATACATATTTACTTATGCTGAGATATACAATCGATTGTTTATCCTTGGTATTTTTAACATAATGTAACTTAACGCGTTCAGTCTGAGAAGAAACGATTAAGTATAGGTTTCCCGACACTTGTGTGGAAAAAAACGTCAAAATATGGTAAAATATAAAAAAAAAATTTTTCGGATTCCTAAATTTAAGATCGTGAATCAATATGGCGGATCGAAAATTGAAAATTTGATATGCTTTTGTAATTTGGCAGAAAAATCAAATAAAATATTTGTTCGTCATGACAAATCTTGGAATCTGAAAAAAAATTTTTGCCCGAAATAAAACTGGAAGCTTTTGGAAGCCTATATCCTTAGCAGTTTCTTAGTAGATTATAAATGATTGATTAAAACATTTAATTATACTCCATCCATGTATGTATGTAAACATTATATACTTGGTCAATTCAACTGTACTACTCTTGAAATTAAATATAAATTATTTAACAAATCTAAATAAGTATACGAAATTGTTTATTCACTTACTAACTTACGTACGGTTTAAGTTTTAAATTTATTAAAGCAACGATGAAACACTAATCCATCATAGCTCGATTGTAATCTGAAGCAGCTGTAACTTATTAAATCGTGCTAATATACATATTTGTATCATAATTACGTGGAGTAGCTCACCGCCTCTGCGTTAGCATAAACGCTATTCGACGTTTCGCTAAGTGCAAGCTTCCTACTATACTTGTACATATATATGTACATAATCTGATCGATCTGACGCGATGTTGGTTTCATCGCAACGTACGAATTTCCTCGTCACTCCCACGCACGTACCGAGATCTTTGAAAATCCCTGCAACAATGCGCAAAACTCATTTGATAATTTAGTCACAAATATCGACACATTTATTTGCTGTTTCTTCAGCCTTTGATTAGCGAGGATATCAATAACTTTGTAGCGAAATGCTCCTGTTATCTTGCAATTACTTGACTCTCGAAAACCTCGCAAGCCTCTAGCTCTTATCGCATTCCCAACGAAAATGATGAAATCTAGGCAATAACCGATGTATAAGAAATTCCCTCTTCGTCAAAGCGAACCTCGACATTGTCTCGATCCACTATAACGACGTTGACATAGAAGCCGCGCGACCCCAAAATCAAGGATCTCCATCTAAGTGAGCGTCTTAAAAAGCTTCCGCGCGCTCTGGTTTGTAAGAAAACCAAAAGAAACACACAGACTATTATATTTAATATACAACGAGTGCACGATCTAGCGCGATAGACGCGTCGGTTGCTCTGTGTGTGTGTGTGTGTGTGTATATATAAGGCAGCAGCTTTTTTTGCCGCGGCGCAACGGTTAACATCCTCGGCGCCTCTTTTGTCCAAATTCGAGAAAGAAGAGAAGAAGAAGAAGAAGAAGGAGAAGAAGTGGAGGCCACCGAGCGCATCTATTGTAAATCACTCCTTGAAACACAGAGAGCAATTGTAGGCGCTTGCCTGTGTGCGTGTGCGTGTGCGCGTCCGTGTATACTCGGGTAAAAGATCCGCGGCGCGATAGGCCACATTGCCGACTATATACTCCTCAAGGCGGAGCTTCAGCCACTTTTTGCTGCCGCGTCTCTCTCTCTCTCTCTCTCTCGGCTCTTTATTTTTTTGTTGTTGCGGAAGATGTGTAAATAGAGACACGCGATCACTCGGGCTTGGGAGAATTTCAAATGGCTCGCTTCTCTCGCTCTCTCTCTCTCTCTCTCTCTCTCTCTGCCCTTATATTGCTGCGAGAGCTGTTCGTTAATTAAAATTATTCGCTTGTCCGTCACACAAGACCTACACACGCTGTAATTTGCGCCGCTTCATTATCGCTCGGCACTCGGGAGTTTTATGGAAACATTTAGATATAGGTCTGAGAGAAGGATATAGGTATAATGTCGATGGAAATTAGATGCGTAGTGTACCCAATAAAGGTTATACAAAAAAATAAGTACAATAATGTACGGTACAAGATGAAAGTATTGCTATATGTATAAATGAATCGCAGAAATAAAGAATTAATATAGTATAAACCAGGACTGATTCGCAGTATGAATAAAAAGGTTTTTCTACACCTGCTAATTCTTCTTTTTATGCTTCAAAAATGAAGAATAGAAAAATAGAAAATGAAGAAAGCCATAAGATTTATACTCAATTTACACAATTTTCTACCTTTAGACCCTCAATTGGTTGCCTTTTACAAGTCGACTTTTGTGACTTTTTTTATCGCCATAGACGGAACGTAAACACATTCGCGTAAAACTAGAGAAAGAGAGAAACGGAAATGCTGAAGGTATACCTAATGGCAACTTCTCAGAAGTCATCAATGCTGTTCCCGAAGGCTCTAAAATGCTGCAATCAATGCCCTCGGTTATCGATAAGGCAGGATTTTTAAGAATTATGCGGTTGTGAGCACAACAGTTCCTTTTCCAAAGAACGGTATGTTTTAAGCGTTTCTTCTTATTGAAGTAAAAATGCGTGTCGTATTAAAATAATTCTAAAGTTTTATTAATTTCCGTTCAGTTTTGAAGGAGTATCTCTTAAATTTGACTAATCTGAGCATGATTCTCATTAAATTTCAGTAGATCGAAATATGAAAGTCATTTGAATTCATTCTATATACTTACTACTGAAGCGAACATCAAAGGAAATACGAAATAATTAATACAGAATCCAGTTAATAAAAATTTTAATCGCGTGCAATACATTTTTGACATTATAACTTTACACAACTGTCCGCGCCACTGTATTACTACAATATTAGAAATGTTTGATGTTTGATGCTCTCGTGAAGTATCCATCCATTTACTACGGGTTTCAAATTTGTTGCATTACGGCGCAACAGACTTAATGGGTGGTTTGCGCGTGGCCCGCGCGCATTTTAATGCTTTAAACTTGCTGTGCATTATGTAAGAAAAATTTTACACTGAAAGCATCATACACGCCTTTTTACCTTATCCTTTTTTTAGTACAGCGTTCTAGTAATTTATCAAACGACGATTCAGTAAAATCTGATTCAAACATTTATAAAATTGTACTCATGTGTAGTTATGCCATTTTTTTATTTTTAATAAAAATCTGGATGTTAGTCATTTGCATTTCGCGAATAATGTTTTAATGCGGCATTCAAGCACCCTCTACAATTCAACGCATATAAAACAATATAAGCCTCTTTAAAAAAATAATGCTCATCATGGTGTGTGCATTTATAAATATGGAATAAATGTATGTGTACAATTTATCTCGATGTCTTTTTTATAGTAATAATTAATGTGCTGGTAAATTTACTTAAAAGTATTTTTTTTTATTCATTAATGTTTTAAAAATGTTGTGGTCAAAATCGGAAATACATGGGGGCATTGTATATGTTAAATTTTTTGTATAATTTTTTTAAAAACACCTATAAACATTTTAATGATCAACAAAAAAAACATTATTATATAGTCTCGCTAAAATATACTGATGATATTTTGAATTATAAAGTTGGTAAAATGAGCGTTTTCATTAAGAATTTATTATATCTATGCTAAAGCTAATTTTGTAATAATCGCAAAGTATATACAAAATGCGGCTAAAAGGACTATACATATATGAGATTGTAACACGAATGAGGCTGTAAATTAAAATGATATTATATAAGCTTACACGCATCAATAACTAAATATTATTGATAGACAGTGGGAAATAGACAATCCATTATATATAATTATTATTCTCACTTGAACTAAAATTTAGTGTAAGATTTATTTAATTCATTAGTGTAAGAGAGTAATACACAGTAAAAAGATACGTCAGGTGTTCTTGAATTATAAGTGTTTGAATAGTTTATTAATGAAGCACAGTTGAAAAGTTACGCTACATAAAAAAGCTACTGGATGTTATTTATTTGTGTAATGGACGAGTATATGGTTATGGTATAAAACAAAGAGAAGTTTATAAGTTTAATAAATAATATGAAGGTGCACGGTTAAATTTTAAGCATAAAAATCCTGTCGTGATGTCGTCAATAAGGTGCTATAGTGTATAGCCAACTATGCTTGTCTGGAAAAAAATAATGTATTTTTGACTTTATGCTGCAATATTATTTTAGTGCTGCTATACAGTAAGCCCTTATCTCTTCATATGTATATAAGTGTTAACGAAAGAAGACTAAGCGGCAATGAATCGTATATTGCAGCGAACTCCGAAATTTCGTTTCGTCATGGCTAATGAGTATGTAAACGTGATTTCCTCTCGCAACTTATCCATTATATTTCAAATATGCGGCAGCAGACTTCATTCATAAACGTGTGTATTTATTTTTCTATCTTAAATGTACATTTTTAATTACAAAACACATCTTTATTATTACGATAAATATATAGAGGAAGATTATCGAAAAATATTAACAAAATTATTTATTCATTAATTAATAACAATAATCATTTGATAGAATGTATAAATGTATCAGAATAGCGCAGTCGATCCATATATTATTATTGAAACAATAACTTGAATAATTATATCGTTATAGTTAAGTATAATAATTGCTTATACGATAACTTACTTTTTTGCTGCGTTCAGGTCAATGTAGCACTAGTCGGATGAATTATCTTAATAATACAAATGGAATGTATGAAGTAATTTTTTTATAATAGGTATAACGTAATTTATTAAAATATAATAAAAAAGTAAACTTGTTTTCAACTTATTTTTTTCTTACAGCACCCATGCTCGCACCTCGTAATCATTTTTTTTTTCTATTTTTTTAATTAGAGGCATGCTTATCAACTATAGTTTAAAGGATTCACACACAGTTTAAAGGAATACACGATTCATTTAATCCCTGTGACTCGAAGTACCCAAAATTAGAAAGTTACACCTGTAGAATCAGAAACCATCTCGCCGACAAGTAAAGAGTATCGTCGAAAAGAAATGGAATGGACGGAAACTTAAGTGATAATAGCACATTTGCGTAGATGCGAATAAAACATATAACCTTATATATTATTCAAATAAATAAAGGAATATGAGGCGTAATATCATAAAAAAGAATTGTCAACTTACACAAACTCTCTTCTTTCCTTACTTTCATAAAACGACGCATTGTTCGCTATAGTAACAACATTGCTTTGAAAAAGATAAAATTAACATCGTTATATATCGCAATTAGCTTCTGCATTAAAGTACCGGTAAAAATAGAATATAGAATAGAGCTCTTTATCTTATCTGTAATAAAATACTTAAAAGGATGAAAAAGTCAATTCGTCACAAATAAAGCAGAACACCGAAGAACCAACTTTTAATGCTAATATGATAAAAGTGGCTAACGTTTTGATTGTTTTCTCACAGAAAACCACAGCTGCTTCTTTTCTAGAATAACAATATGTATACTAAATATATTAGACGGTATTTTACTCAATTCGCAACCAATCGGTCGTCCGCATCCCCTTAAGCGCTTATCGTAGAATCTTAGAAAGTAATAATACTAGATGCAAATATTATGCGTGTATAGGGAAAAACATAAATATCTCGTACATCGCAGTAGAGGGAAAAAACAAGACATAAGTGAGACCGAAGCTTACAAAAAACAATCTTTAAAACGACTTAAAATGAGTATTTCTTTTCGCAATTTTCCGAAATATAGTTATTCACGGTGGAGCAACTTTATGAAATGTCAGCAACCTTTCAAACTCTGGTAGCTGAATCAGCTCCCTTCTCCATTGCATTATAATAAAACTGATACAGTAGTGGAAACACTAATTCGGCTTTGTCGAAGGAGACTTTTTTGAGAATCCAACGAAGTTTCAACAATTTTCTATTCGAACTATAAATTATCATCTGAGTTCCTTCCCTCCTGCATCATAATAACGATAATGATAATAATGATAATTACTGTAGTGATAAGAAATAATAATATAATAATAATAATATGTTATAAAAGTAATAAAAAATATGGAAGAGTAAACAATTGGATGCTCATGCTTTGGCTATACAAGTGTTGGATTAACGAATGTTGAGAGGAAGAACAGAAGGGCAGGATAGGCGCTTCTTTCTTTCAATCGTTAATAATGGAAATTCCTCGCACGCTTTGAAAAAAAGGTTATACGCACTTACGGTACTTTGTACAGTATATTGCACATGGTCTCCGAAGACTTTAGCCCATTAATGTCATCTACAAAAGACGCTCATTTTCTCATCATTCTTCTTAAATTATTATATGTGATAAATCGTATATACATACGAATACAAGTAATTTGTAGTAAGTAGTTTGACATGAATGTAGCGAATTCAATTTTCAAGGTCGTGATTCAAGGTCGTGATTCAAGTTGATGATAATTTCGTACGCTCTCGTAACGAGTAAAATATTTTTTGCATATATTAATCGACACCAGCGGACATCCTAAACATCATCATTTTTAAAAACTGAAATTGATGTTCTTCGCAGTACAAGTGCAGCGCAAAAGACAATTCAATCGTCTAGATTCAGTAGTAAAGTTAATAGTTTATAAATAAAACAGTCGTGTTATTTAAATATTATTGCACAATTGGTCGTTTATCTTCATCTTGTGCTTTTATCCGCTCATTAGGTAAATTAAATGATAAGTTTATTGGAATTGCGAATTGTTTATAAACAGCAAAACATTGTAATACGATTCTAAGTGAAAATTGTAAAAATCCTAGAATTTATCATTTGTCAAATTTAAGCCAGCGAATTCCGTTAATGCTAGTGTTAATTATGAAAAACGTAAAATTAAAAGAAATATGAATATATCAAACTTATTTAAGTAAATACATATAATATATAAATGCCTGTTAGAAAATTCATGATCTTTTTTATCTGCTAAAAATTATAATTTAATGTATTACTCTTATATGAAAAGCACTATAATAAACTGCTTCAACATGAAGTATATTAAAATAAATAAGTTTAAATAAACGTGCTTCATGACTGTTTCATCTACCACTAAATCTAAACAGTTTCTTTTTTATATACTTTCTCAGAAAACGCGTTGTCAACGATTCGCTTGAAAACTCGGAGGTCTTCTTAATCTCGGTGCAGCACCTACGAGCGATCATTTTAATTTGTTCGACGCGACTTAATATTCAGCCTTCTCGGAATCTTTTGATTACGCGAATATATTATTAACAACGCATTTTCTATTCCGAGTTCAGTGCGTGTGAGCTAATCTAAATACGTTTCTGAAAAGCTGGAGCATCTCGCAAGTCTTTGAAAATCCTCGCATATTTAGAAATCCCATCTGCATTTACGTGGGGCCCTCGTCTACATCGACAATTATTGACTCATTAAAGTCTCTCGAAAATAATTATCATATACACTTATATCGATCGTACGCCTCCTTTCTCCTCGAGCAGAAATTCAAAGCTGGTCTACATGAAAATATTCAGCTTATGAGAAAACTTTCGTGTTCTATATAACGATAGTATGCTAATTGTTATAAAACATCGCACAAGTGAATTACTCTAAGAACATGAGCGTTTTTCCCCAAAAACATTGAGCTGTTTGAAACCAATCAATTTTGGTTCGTATCAAGTAGCGTGTATACGTTTGTATTATACAGCAATTTGCAATATCCACTCGTACTTGTATAAATATTGCATTGAATCTTGATTGAATTTCCCATATTTATCGGAATATGTAAACTCGACCGAAAGATGTTATCGTTTACATGTGTAACCAATATATATATATGGGTGATTTCTCGAAAACGGAAAAATCAAAATTTTTAAAATCGCTGAAACTTTGGGAAAAGGTTGCACGCTACGTCCAAAACATATTTCTAAATATTGAGAAACCTATATGCAAGGTCATTTTATCTCAGGTAAATTTACATGTGAATTCCCATTTGACATATTAATTGATAAAAAAGACTTGTTTTGAAGTGCTGTAGCTATTATCTCGTTGAGCTGCCCATCTTCTATGAGGGCTTAGTTTGAAGCGCTCAAGTTAAAGAAAATTTTGAGACCTCATACGATGAAGTCGGTCATGTTGGATAGAATTAGATTTCCAAGTGCATGTAGGGGCTATATCGATCAATCGCTGACCTTCATCAAACATTCTGAAAAAATTCAGACATATTCTTGAGGTAACATAAAACATCTTTTGTATTCACCATTTTTATGATTTTATCAGAAAATTTGGAGATAGAAAATCACGTAGATTTGAAAATTCAAAAAAATTCCATTTTTGGTGTATCTTTGAGGCTTAATAGTAATTCGACCCTTGCATATAGGTCTCTCAAAATTTAAAAGTATGTTTTGGACATAAAATGCAACATTTTCCCAAAGTTTCAGTGATTTTAAAAATTTTGATTGTTCATCATCATTACTTTATCGCGATGCTTCGCATTGATCGACGAACGAATTTACTCTAATCAATTGGAATAATTACCAAGTATAACCAAATCTTCATCCCGTATCGATAATAATACTTTAGATTCCATTTTCTTACTTCTATATGCAATGAATTTTAATTATACTGCTCTCATCTAGTCGATCGCCACATTTACTATCGAACTTTAGAATTTTGATTTCTGCTCGAGTCTCTTTCGCACTCTCTCTGGTTCTCCCACGACACGCTGCAGCACAAGTTAGTCGTTGGGCGTCGCGGCGACCGCGGCGGCCGCCCTCTGCCTCTCGAGTGCACAGCGCGCCCGAAACAGGCCGTAGGCCTGAAGCCAGCCAGGCTGCTGGTGCTGCTGGTGCTGCTGGTGCTGCTGGTGCTGCTGGTGCTGCTGGTGTCCGTTCCCGCTGTTGGAATTGGCGACCCGGTGGCCGGCCGCCATCGCCGCTAGACTCGCCGGCAAGTTCTTCCGGGCGTTGCGGGCCAGTTCGCGTTGTGCCTGGAGCCGATGGACCATGGCGCCGGCTACGAGGGCCGAGACCACCGCCGAGAGGACGACGACGACGAAGAGGGCGCTGAAGCCGCTCACGGGCAGGCAGATCCCGTAGACCACCTCCTCGCGTATGCGGCCCTGCGAATTCGTGTCGAGACGTTACGTACATGAGGCTGCTGTGGGGCTGTTATGGGTGAGAGTGACGGCCTGCCGGGGGAACTGGCCAGTCATTTAATCGTACCGATGCTCTTTAGCGATAAACATTCTGTGACGAGTTCTGTGATTTTTCGAGCTACTCGATTATTTTATTTTCTAGTGTAAAACGTGAGGTTCTTTTGACGCCTATAAGTGGAAGAGGATGATATTTATAGGTATAACGCGATTGCAAAGGGAATCTGATTTGGGGAGATTTTCTTGTCTGTTTTTACTGTTATGTAGAGCAATTTCGTAAAACTTATTTATGAACGTTACTTATACTGCACAGTCCAATAAACTTTACCGTACAAATGTTAAATATCAGAATAATATTTTTTAATAATATTCTGATAGGCAACTATATTCTTGGCACTATTAGAAAGTCCAGGAATTTAAAGAAGAATGATTTCTCTTCAAGTGAAGTAGACTCGCGATCGCAATCAAAGGACGTCCAAAACAACTGCAGCGGCGAAAGGCAACGAAAGGCAACGAAAGGCAACGAAAGCGTGTACCTGGAAGACAGTGACGGCCTCGGCGTGGCTGTCGGGACTGAAGGCGAGGTCGGCCTCGGATATGACCTCGTAGATCCCGGAGACGCCTACGTCGGCACTGCGAACCTCCCGGTCCGACACGACGAGGGAACGTCTGCGCCGACTCGTTGAGGTGGTCAGCGGCTCGAGACGGGCCCTCGTCTCGTTGAGCGTGCGCTTGTCCGTTGTTACGCTCGGCCTCGTCTCCGACGACTTGGCCTCGCGTCGCTGCTGCTGCTGCTGCTGCTGCTGCTGCGCTGCTGCGGCTGCTTGTCGCTGTCGTCGTCTTGCTCGAGGTTGCGCGGCCCGTGCGGGAAGTGCTCCTGCGGCTGGTAGCGCGTCACTCGCGCTGGTTGCAGCGACTGCGAGCAAGTTCAACGATTCATTCAATTATGTACATTTTGAATGATTCCGCCGAGTGCTTTGGTTCGAGTATATTCGATTACTTTTTATGTAAAAAAGCTTATATATATTATTCAGTACTCACGACCCTTTTCCCATTAGAGGAATACCTTTTTAATATAAGATTTGTTAGGGAATTCTTTTTAAAGGAAAAAGAAATTCTTTCAAGGAGAAAAAATTCTCTCGATTCGAGTGTTTCTTGCTTCTTGTAAAAATATTATTTCCTCATCAGAAGAATACTTTTTAGTTTTTTTTTGTTATAAGAAATTAGCCCATCAAGTTCCCATGCTTTTACGCGTTCCCATGCGAGGATACCTTTTCTCACAATAAACATTTGGATAAGTATTTGAAACTAGCGGCGTTTAATAATTTCATACCAAGAACGGCTGCGACAGCATGGGATCGTCGGAGGTGTCGGAGGTGTCGGAGGTGTCGGAGGTGTCGGCGATGGGCTCGGCAGTGGTCGCGCCGTTGCTGGTCTGAGCCTGGGCCTTGGGCGCCGCTGACTTCTCGACACCGAGGAAGTGTCCCCCTATCGAGGCCATCTCGTCGCCATTGTGCAGGACGTCATCGTAGACAGGCGGACCCTCCTCGCTGCCACCGCTCACCGGTCGCGACGACGGACTAGCGCTGCTCGCCGACTGCTCGGACTCGGCGTACGGCTGCTGCTGGATGTTGACGTCCTTGCGCTCCTGGATGTAGTGACCCAGTGAGTCACCATCGCCGTTCGATTGGCAGTGGTCCAGACAGCCGTGCCGGCAGATCTCGACCTGCAATCAGTGGCGGCGACGCGGCTTTTATCGAGAGCTCGATATGCGGGGAGTATGGGAAAAGGCCAATTGGATTCTAGGATTCGAGAAAATGGTATAATATCGACATATCTATAGGATAGGATATAGGATCAAACCTTGCACTTGATGTGGACACTGAGGGCGTCCGGGAACTTGAAGGCGTGGAAGAAGGCGTAGGTGATGACTGTGGCCCGATCGTCCGATCCTCTGGCCTTGGCAAATCGACTGATCATCTTTGGCCGGAGCACACAGCCGAACTCGTCGCTCAGCTGTATCGTGTGTCCACCGCCGTCCGAGGCCACGCACGACTTGACTCGCATGTCGAACTCCCCTATTACCAAACAAAAGATCGTATTGTAAGCCATAGAATCCAGCCAGTGTTGTCGCTATAATGCACACGAGCATGTAGGATGTAATTTTATGTTTGTATATATGCGCGCGTGTGTGTGTGTGTGTGTGTAGGATCGGTACGATTTGGGGCAGCAGCAAGTACCTTGATGGACTTTGCCGTGGCGCTCGTTACCTCGGTAATCGTTAATGGCGACGACCAACGTCAGGGTGGAGCCGAGTGGCACGATCCCGGAGACAGGCGGCGCCCATGGACCCTTGCCGTGCTGTATCTCCATCCAGCAGTCCACGTTGTCGCCTGCGAACAATTTTTTCTCTTTCGTCAGTTCTAGCGGTACGTGTACTAGGTTTTTTTTTATTTTTTTTTAATTTTTTTTTTAGAAAGAGAGAGAGAGAGAAAGCAACTGGGCCCGGGCAAAAGTATCCGGTGATGCGGGAAATCTTAATGAACTCGCGGAAGGGAATTCGATAGCCGAAGCGAGGAGGGCCGTTATGTTTGTGCTAAAGCGGCTAAGGAGGATAGTCGAGTGCTATACGTGCGCGCGTCGATCGAACCTCGAAACTTTGTGTACACCGACGGAGACCGAATATACTTGCTCGATGTTTAGCTCGATCTTTAGCGCTTGAGACTGTTCAAAATTTAAAACCGAATAATGGATTTTCAAATTTTGCTGGATTGCACAGATCCAAATCTTTTCTCCAAACTACTGAAAATGAGGAGAACCATTCTCTTCTTATTGCGAGGTTGGTAACATGAAATTCTGTGCAACAAGTTTATCCACTTATGAATAGAAAGGAGAAAGTGGCCGAGTGCGGTCAGACGAGTAGGTATATCATAAGGATGCAAAACCACTTTACAACTAATTCCCTTAAGATTTTAATCTGAGCGACCGATCGCTGCGCTGATGCTGGAAAAATAAAAATATTTAGCATCGCGATCTCGGCTGTGTATACGTACAAATGTACCGAGCGCTCGCGAGGAATGTCTTGTCGGTCTATTCCAATCTACAACAAATTTACAATTCATTTACTATGCAATCGTGCACACACGTGCGTTATAGGGAATAAGGTGACACGGGCCACGCTGTAGATCAATTCCACTCGATACGACTTAATGGGAAGGGAGAAAGATAAGCGTATAACGAAAGCTGGCGGCCCAACGTCTATTATACCATAAAAGCATTTGTAATGACATACCCCTGAAGTCGAGCTGTATGACGTCTAGGTCGGCGATCACCATAGGCGGCTTCGAGGCCGTCTTCTCGTAATCGTTGAACCACTCGCAGCGCAGCCTCTTCGCCTCGTCCCATACCTCCAGCAGATCCTTATCGTATTGCACGACAACGGTATTCTCGTAAAACTGACCGTGCATATCCGGCTTGGTGCCACACCTGTATTTCAATAAACAAATGCACGCTCGGTTTATAAGAGCCCATGGGAATATTATAAATCTATGTAGGTATGTAACTTTTGAGTGCCGCTGAACGCACACTTTTTTTTAATACTTTACTTTGACGCAGCCGCGTTTAATTTCCGCAGCAACGGCTTACGAATGGTGCTCATTACGACGAGTGCGCGGACGCGACGTTCGCGAGCTAAAATGCACAATAGACTTCCGCTATTGCAGCTATAAGCAATGTTTCCAGTTCGATTTGCCATTTAAGACGTTGGCTGTTTTAAAATAGTATAGATGTATGCGAGTAAGTTGTTACTTTGAGCTCAGCTAATTTGTTTACGAAGAGGAAGCAGTAATTAAATTCATGCTGTGCAGCCTACAAAAGCTGCACCATATTTCTTTCCGAGGACTCGCGGAGAACGACGAAGAAAATGAAATTCTCTTGAGTAGAGAAAAATGACGATTATAGAGCTAGAAAGTTAGCGCGCGCACGCGGATATTATACGAAATGCGTGTTTCGCCCGAGCTACAATTATAAAAGTTATAAAAACACTGTTGGCCGAGTAAAGGATATGGCAGCGCAAGAGCTTTGTATAATGAGAAAATGCGTATTTTATTATCGTAGAACCGCGAACTCACCTCGCGTAAGCTATTCGAAAGGAGAAGAATGTCTGTCCTGTGGAGGGCGGCACATAGACGCATCGTGGATCCGAGTGTTGGCCCTTGGAGGAGACGATGCCTTCGAAGGGCTGGGAGAAGGACAAGTGCACGTCCATGTGGTCCTTGCCGCACATCACCTCCAGCGACTGTATGGCCGGCATACCGTCCGGCCTCTCCAGCGGCCAGATATCGCTGCTGCTCACGATACTTCGCAAGCCAACCATCTGCAATGTTTCGCCAAATGATTCTCGATCTCGTTAGTATAGATATATATATATATATATATAT